>CATIWM010548326.1:0-11751 GCA_949671775.1 Mallotus repandus | reverse complement strand
ATTGTTGTTAATTATTTGGTTTTAGACTATTTTTGGTTAATAAAGGTATGAAAAATAATTTTTATAGTTATTTTCAATTAATTGTTAATTAGTGTTAATTTTGGAAAAATATATATGGAAAATAAACTTATTTATTATTTTCGGTAGATTTCTTGTAAAATGTGACATCGAGTCGGTCTTAATTTTGAGTCTTAGTCGAGTCAGGTCTCAGATCGAGTCGTTCTTTAGAAATCTCTAAAGTATAAAATTAGAAATTTATTTCTAATTAATTATTTATTATTATTTTCTGTTAGCTACACCGCGAGCTAGGTCTTCTGAACCGGGCCAGCTGAACCGGAGTAAAAGAGCGTATATTTGTGAGTTATTATTATATGTATGCATGACATGTAAAATATAATATTGACATCCATATTTTAAATAAATGTGAATTTCAATATGTTATATTGCATTTATTTTAATTATTGTTATTATCGTATTATTATATATATACATGTTTTATATATATTAATTAATGCCATAATTATTTGCGTATTTTGGATGCTGTACATATTTTATAAAATTTCAATACTTTATTAATATGCAATATTTATTTATCTTGAAATAAATATTTTTGGAGGATAGCCGTAGAACGTGCCACCTAGTGGGTCACATTAGGACTGTTGCGCAATAGTACGCTAGATGATAGGAAATGATTTATTGATTGATGATTTAATTATTATATTGAAAATTATGGTTGAGAGCGTGACTACTGGAGCTCGATTGACTTAGTGTCTCGGGGCCAGTTGTGCCGGCAGTGAGACTGCGGGAGCTCGGTTGACTTAGTGTCTCAGGGCCAGTCCACTGTCAATTTGGAAAAGAGAAATATTTTTGTATTTAAGTTAGCCTGATGGTAAGTAAAGATTATGTGATTTGAGGATGCAAACTTTTTAGGGTTCTGCTCCGATCCTCCAGCAAAATGAATTTTGAAAAATATTTTGAAGCATCTGTGTGGATTGTATGTATATTTATATAAATATAAATATACGAATATTATTATTGATGCTTGTGTGTACGTGCATTAGGTTACATGCATATATATAATAATGATTCACTCAGTGATGTTTGACCCCCCTCAATTATTTTTCAGGATTTTTCTCGTCAGACCCTACTAGTAGTAATCTTCGCCGGACTCTTTCTTCCCCGGCTGACTTATGTAAATTTTGAACTGTCATCTTTTCTTGTATTTTATTAGACGCTGCAGTAGTAATATATCTTGTGGTAGTATGTAATGTTGTTTTTAGACTGAAAATTGTGTATTTGAATATTATGTAAATATTTTATTATAATATGATAAAGAGTTTTCTTTATATTATTAAAAGTTTTAATTCTGAGGTATATATATATATGATGAATGTTTAATTGTGTTTAAGGCTTGCTACGGGTTCCGGATTTGTGTGAATTCCCGTTCCCTAGTGTCGGTCATGACTTTCGGGTTTGGGTCGTGACAACGTTGGTTAATTATCGGCTGAAATTTGTTTGGTTGGACGAAGATCAGCACAAAGTTGAAGTCCATCTGGATTAAACACATCGGTATGTGGATGAGGCTTGGTAGAAGAGGTTTATTGAGGTGAAGTTGTGGTGGATAAGGATTATTGAGTCAGTGGTTGAGAAGGATTAGAAGAAGAAGATATAATAGGAGTAGAAGTAGGAGATGGGATAGAATTAGCCGAAGAAGAAGTTGAGTGTGAAAAGGAGACATTACTTGGAGAAAATAGTGAACTTGGCTGTTGATGAGTGATATGCATCTAAGGAGTTGACGGTATGCTGACTAACCGAGCATCCTGACATTGAGAAATTTGATAAAAAGGAAAAAAATTTTCATCAAAATCGACATGACGTGCAACATAAATTTTTCCATTTTCTTTGTCAAATCATTTGTATCCTAAATGATTAGGAGAATATCAAAGAAAAACACATTTTTAGTATGAAATGAAAATTTATGTTTATTGTATGGACGAAGAAGAGGATAAATTGCACATCTGAATATGCGAAGAAAAGAATAATTGGGGTTAAGCTTATATAAAAGTTCAAAAGGAATCTAATTTTGGAAAGAACTTATGGGCATTTTATTTATTAAAAAAATTATTGTTTGAAAGGTAAATTCTCAAAACTTAAATGGTGCTCCACAATGGCCAGGTAAATTAAGCCCCAAATCAACAATATGTCTAATTTTTCTTTTAGATGTGCCATTTTGCTAACATATGTGAGGGCAAGTAATTCGATGAATAATTCCTGTATTTTTAAAATATGTGGATAGAGGACGGAATTCGCCTCCCCAATCAAAATTAAATGATTTGATTTTAGTGTTAAATTATTTTTCCACCATTTTTTGAAATTGATAAAAAAAAGCAGAAACTTCACTTTTACACTTGATTGGATATAACCAAGTAAATAAAGAAAAATCATTGATAAAAATCACAAAATATTTGTAACCAGAAAATGAACATAATGGGGCTGGTCCCCAAACATTAGAATGTATTAATTGCAAAGGAGAAGTACTGCGATGATAAGTTAAATTTAAAGATAAGTGGTGAAGTTTGCCAAGGCAACATGCTTCACAGTTATTAGGAGAATTTTTATTTTTGGAACATGGAAGTTGAAATTGATGCACCAATTGCCGAACAATTGAGTAATTGGGATGCCCGAGTCTTGCAAGGGTGCATGATACACTGCAACATTCAAATATGAGGGCGAATTACCCTGTATCTTATAAAGATCGAGTTCACTCGTTCCTCGAAGGAGTGTCTATTTGGAGACCTGATCCTTTACAACACAATGATCATTATGAAACTTAAAAAAACAACAATTATCTTTACAAAATTTCTTTATCGAAAGCAAAGGTTTAGTTATCCTAGGAACATATAAAATATTCTTAAGGGCAAGTAATTTAGAAGGAGAAGAGATGATTGTATATCCAATTTGATTTATGTTTAAACCATCACCATTACCAACTAATAATTATTCGGTACCTTTGTAATCATCGGAGACATTGAGTGTAGACAAATCAATTGTGACATGGTGGGTGGCACCGGTATTGGGGTACCATATCTGATTTGAAGGCACTAATGATGGGAAAGGTAACAGACCTAAAGTAGTTTAAACAATAGAAAGATTGGCCTGTGTATTATTTTTAGAACTCTAATAATTTTTAGAAAATGAAGTAGAGGATGATCGACCATGAGGAGCAGCATTTATATCAAAACGACGGCGACTACCAAGGGCAGAATGATTGGTCAGCTCGCATATCTGACAAGCAGTGGTATTGGGAGAGAAGACATATCCACAGCGACCACCACAATTATTAGACCTGTATCGATTAAAAAATTTAGTAGGGCGAGGAGAGGCAAAATAAGCATGTTAAATTAGATTAGCAACAGGGACTTGTGGTTGTTGTGAATTGAGCAATAATTCGTAAGAAATAAGTTGACAATGGAGGTCATTAAAAATGAGAGAATTAGAATGCTGCTGTAATACTGCGATTATACCATTGTATTCCATACCAAGTTTCCTAAACACAATAGCATTGAGTTCAGATGGTTGTATGTGTTGTCCAGACAAAGTTAATGAGTCAGCTATGGCTTTGGCTTGATAAAGATACTGTTAGATGGTTTTAACGCCCTTTATAAGGTTATTCAATTCAATATGTAGCTAGGTCTTTTGTGCATTGCTAATCATTCCATAGGCTGTTGCAAGAGCTCTTCATATTTCTGCTGTCAAATTAAGACCAATGAGTTGAGGATATATTTCCTCTGAGATTTAAGACAAAAGCCATGAAAACAAGAGTTGATCCTTATGAAACCAAGTGAGATATTCAGGATTAGGAACCATTTGATTTACAGTTGAATCGAGAGCAATTTCAGTTCCATTAATAAGACCATGTAGGTTATAAAAATTCAGAAGTGGAGTAAATTGAAGCTTCTAGGGAATATAATTCTTGGATTTTAATTTGATAGAAAAGGAATGATTAACTTGAGAAGGTGTAGAAAGAGAGGACGAGGATATGAGAGAGGGAAGAGATGAAGTAGTAGAAGAAGAGGAAGTTGAAGATGAAGAGGAGGAAAAAGAAGAAGATGATAACGATGATAGGGTAGTCATTTTACTTCAGGCTCTGATACTAAGTTAGATAGACAGTATGAGCTCGTGAAGTATATTTTCATTATTGTAAAATCATGATATAAATAAATATACAACAACACATATACGCAACTTTAGATAACCTTTAGTTAACAAACTAAGTAATAAGAATAAGGATAAACATTAGCTTGACACAAAATATGGCGAATTCATCACATATAGTCCCCTCTTCTTTTTCTTCCTCATAACCATTAATCAATTCAACTGCGCAATACACCTTCACCATCAAGTTAACTCCAAAGAATTATCTTGTATGAAAAACATAGTTCATTTCTCTTCTTAACCTATACAACTCTAAATACCTTCCTTCAAGCCAATAAACACCATGAATGGCGCACTACCATGAGCCAAGAAATCAATGCTCTTCTTCAAAACCAAACATGGACTTTAGTACCTCGACCTCTAAACAAGAATGTTGTCTTAAACAAATGGCTATTCTGAATAAAAAAGAAAGTAGATGGGTCAATTGAATGCTTTAAAGCAAGGTTAGTTGTAAAAGGATTCACCCAAGAAACTAAAGTTGACTACACTAATGTTAGTGATATGCCCCAGACTAATTATGTAATGGCCATATTTTGACTTTGTTATATTTTCATTTTATTAATAAAGAGATATTTTTATTATTACTGGCTAATTCTAGTATTATCCATGATTAGTTAGATCTACTAAGATCATCAAGTACGTGACTTGACAGTAAAACTCCTAGGTGATACTTGAATTCTAAACTAAATATCCCTAGTCAATTATTATTGTGGGAATAATAATGAATAAAGACTAGTA
This sequence comes from Mallotus repandus, assembly GCA_949671775.1. Taxonomy (NCBI): domain Eukaryota; kingdom Viridiplantae; phylum Streptophyta; class Magnoliopsida; order Malpighiales; family Euphorbiaceae; genus Mallotus; species Mallotus repandus. The sequence continues at coordinate 6,798 of CATIWM010548326.1, read as the reverse complement.
TGAGGTTTAGATGATTAAGTTTTACTGATAATGTATATGAGATATTAAGTCAAACACATAGGTACATATTTAGAGAAATGATGTATTGGATCTACCCACAATGAGAATACCACATAGATTATTGTCATAGGTGATTTTCATCACAGTAGTATTATTTGAGTCCTCTCACCTGAGATCACCATGGTTTCCTGCATGATAAGTTTTGTATTTTAACACATCCCTATGCCATCTTTAACCGAATGGTAAAACAGGTTATGATTGAATATAGAATGAGTTGTGTGAGGGATGTGACTAGTTAAGATGGAATTTGTCCCTCAGTTATTTTGGGAAGATATCTGTTGGGCCCCTCGATGAGTCAGACCGAAGAGAAATGCATGGCCATGCTAGAATGATAAAGAGTTATTAGTATCAGTTTACTTGGGATTGAGAAACAATATGATTGAACAATATAAAGATGACATAATCCATGCCTTATGTTCAATCAGGATATCATGTGACAAAAAGACCATCGTACACGCTGTGTATTAGGTTATGTCGGATTATCGACCTTCACATAACTTGGGTAGTCATAATATCTTACTAGAGACCAATTATGACTTGTGGGCTAAAATAGGAATTTTGGGCCCACTGCCAATGTTGTATGAACTTACATGGTTGCACACTTAGAACAAGCCCAAAGCATACTTGGGTTAATTAGCCCAATAATGACCTCTGTGGAAGATTAAATAAAAACGTAAATAAATAAATATATATATGTATATATTTATATTAGTATTTATTTATTTCCTAATTTATTTTAGGTTAGAGTTATTTAAAATAAATAGGAAAGGATTCTAATTTGGAATTAGAATCAAAGTAGAAAAGGAAGTCTAAACTTACCAAAATAGTTTTAGTAAGAGAAACCCTATATAGGATGTGTATATAAACATCTCTTTCTCTAGGGTTTGCTAAGACACATTCTCTTTCTCCCTCTATTATTTTCTTCTGAGAAAAACATATAGAGAGAAAATTGTTGTGAGACAACAAAGGTTCTAGCAGACCTACTTTGCTTTAGATCACCTTGTTCTTGTGGATACCATAGAGGGTGTGACCTTTTGGTGACGTCTTAATCCGACAAAAGGAATATGAAAAGCTCGACGTAGGGTGTCACCGGAGTGAACCCCCTCTCATCCTTCCAATAATCTTGTCATAAGATCGTCTTGGTGAGTGTTTGGAAACCCTCTAAATCAATCTAGTTCGAATTACATGGATCCGGGCTATGGGTTTTCATAGTTAAAACTTTTATTTTTCCATTGAGTTATAGACGAAACCCAAAAGTGGTATCAAAACCACATGTATTTCGATTAGATTGATTCTATGATATATGTGATATACATGAGATATGAAAATGAGTTTTTTGACATATATGTGATATATGTTTGATTTTGAAAAGAGTTTTAAAAATTTCATTAGAACATTTCTATGTGGTGATTTAATTAAATCTACATCAAAAATAATTTTGTACATCAATTGGATTAATGTCTATGGTTGTTTAATATGATTAAACACCGTTTGTAGTATGAATTTTTGGAAAATACATGCTATTTTCAAATGAAGAAATTTGGATGTATACGTCGCATGGCCGTGCATAAAATGGCATCACAATTTTGATAGATACAGTGCACAAAGCCGTGCGCATTTAGGCACACAGCCATGCCTGACTACAAATCTGTAAAGTGCAGATTTAAAACTTGATGGCGTTCTTGTTCAAGTGTTGAACAAAATTAGCATATTTTGAACATACTAATGAGTTATAATATGACTATAATGGTTTGAACATACTAAATTAGCGGGATCGCCGAATGGATTCACTACATAAATTGTTCTCATCATAATAATTAATTTTAATGAAAATTAATCTATTATGTTCTATGTGTTTAGTGTAAAAATGCATGGTGCATGGCATGACCCTTAAGACCAATGTGATTGGATTTTTGTTATTCATTTTTATGGGTTGTAATTTATTAAATACAACATACAAGTCATTTTTCATTTTTTGTAATTTTATTTTATTAAGTAGTAATAGAATAGTATAGATTGCAGCTTGTAATGTAATGTAAATGAAGGCCCAACATGGAGACACAAAATGAGGCCAAGGATGGAGATCCAAGGTGTAAATAGAAAGTGTAGATCCAAGGTGAAAGGCTCAAGATGGTGGAAGTCTTATTACCTAGGATTGACTATTGATCTTCATATTAGCTTATGAAGATCAAACTAGATTTGGGCCATGCCATGTCACGTTTACTTTATTGCTTTATTATTATGTTATGTATGAGATGCTATGCATGTGATGTATGTTTACAACATAAGAATATCCAACTAAAGTAAATAAAAATAAACCCTCATTCAATATTAATTCATTATAATGTCTCCCATAAAATCAACACTTGTCAAGCCTTAGATTATTGTATATGGGCCTACCAAAGCAGGGTGTATTAAATCATCCAGGGAAGGCGAGTCGGATAATGGTGCTATTCAAACGTTTGATATGGTTAGACTTAACTAGGTTATCAAAATGATTTTGGACTTAGGGCATTAGATGAGATTTTTAGCCAGGACATATGATGTCAAATCCATACCTTTCAAGAGTTACATAAGATGTAATTAGTAAGAGTTACCTACCTAAATAACGATATCTTTAGGCGATGAGCCAAAGCTCACTTAGAGCATGGTGAAATATGGATATTGACCTACTACAATTTACAAGTTTACTTGAGGGTTATTAATTTGAATAAATTGTTTTGGGATTTATAATTATGCCTTATTAAAATAACTTGATAAAATACCGAATACATTGCATATATATTTATTGTAGATAATGGCATCAAACACAATATCTAATTTGTTATTGCGATCAATATTTGAGAAGGATAAGCTTAATGGGACTAACTTCCTTGACTAGTACAGAAATTTAAGAATTGTTCTTAAGCAAGAAAGAAAGGAATATATCCTTGATCAACCTATTCCTGATGAACCAGCTGCTAATGCTCTTAAAGCTCAAAAGGATGCTCATAGTAAGCATCTTAATGATTCTATAGATGTCATTTGCCTCATGCTCGAATGCATGGATTCAAATCTTCAAAAGCAATTAATGGAGATGGATTCTTATACCATAATTGTCCATCTCAAGGAAATGTTCCAAAATAAAGCTAGAATTGAAAGGTTTAGCACCATAAAGGCATTATTTTTTACAAGTTAACTGTTGGCAGCTCAGTGGCACTTCATGTTCTCAAGATGAAAGGTCATCTTGAAGAATTTGAAAGGCTTGGTCTTAAGATCGAGCAAGAATTAGCCATTGATATTATTCTCTAGTCCTTACCAGAAACATATGATGGGTTTGTTATGAACTATAACATGTATGACATGAACAAAACTGTTTCTAAATTGCATAGGATGCTTAAGACTGCTGAGAAGAACATCAAGACTACCAAGGATATTCTAATGGTTAATAAAGGGAAATGTATGAAAAGGATGGGAAAAGGTAAAGGCAATAATAAGGCTTCTAAAGGCCTTCAAAAGCCCAAGCCCAAGCCTAAACCTGCATACCAAGAAAAACCATTTAATAAGGGAACATGTCATTTCTGCAATGAGTCAGGTCATTGGAAAAGAAAGTGCAAGTTCTATATGGATGATCTGAAGAAGAATATTGGTAGTGCGACTACCTCTTTAGTTATTCATGTTATAGAAGTCAATTTATCTACTTCTGATTCTTAGGTATTAGATACCGGTTCTGGATCTCACATTTGTACTAATGTATAAGGTCTAAAAAAGAGTAGAATCTTGGCTAAAGGCGAAGTGGACCTACGAGTTAGAAATGAAGTAAGAGTTGCTGCATTAGCTTTAGGAACTTATGATTTAACTTTGCCAGTGGACTTTTTTTGAGTTTAGAAAACTGTTATTATATACCTGCTATGAGCAGGAATATCATTTCTGTTTCTTATTTGGACAAGAATGATTTTGAGTTTATTATTAGAAATAATAAATGCTCCATTTATCATGATAACATTTTCTATGGATATGCTCCATGAAATCATGGTCTTTATATTTTGAAAATTAAAGAAACTAATGAAAAGTCCATCTATAACATTAATACGAAGAGGTTTAAATCTAATGATTTAAACACAACCTATCTTTTGCATTGTTGTTTAGGCCACATAAATGAGAAACGCATATCAAAGCTCCACCAACATAGACTTTTGAATTCATTTGATTTGGAATCATATGAAACTTATGAATATTGTTTATTAGGAAAAATGACTAAAACACCCTTTACTAGACACAGTGAGAGGGGTAATGACTTATTGGGCCTTATACATTCAAATGTGATGTTCGTAGTGAGTCTTATAAGTAGGTATATGGAGAATCCTACTGAACTTCATCTACAAGTGGCAAAGAGGGTGCTGAGATATCTGAAGGGAACAGTTGATTTTGGAAATTTCTATAAGAAGGGAGGAAATAGTGAACTTATTGCTTACACAGACAGTGATTATGCAGGAGATTTGGAAGATCGAAAAAGCACATCAGGTTATATTTTTTTACTGAGTTCAGTAGTTGTCTCTTGGCTATCAAAAAAATAACCAGTTGTAAGTTTATCTACCATTGAGGCTGAATTTATTGATGCGGCTTCATGTGCATGTCAAGCAGTATGGTTGAAAAGAGTGTTGAATAAATTGGGTTTGAATCAAGATCAAACAACTATTATTCACTATGATAGTAGTTCTATAATTAAGTTATCAAAAAATCTAGTAATACATGGTCACAGTAAACATATAGATGTGCGCTTTCATTTTCTTCGATAGCTCACAAAAGCTGATGTTGTAGAGTTAGATTATTGCAGTACGCAAGAGCAGTTAGCTGATATAATGACCAAGCCTTTGAAGTTGGATGTCTTCTTGAAGTTAAGAGCATCACTGGGAGTTTGCTCAGAGACTAATATAAACTGATGCTTAAGGCATTCAGTTTAAGGGAGGAAAATGTTGAGTTGTTTCGTTGCTTAGTCTGTTTAATTGCTTAGTCAAATAAAATCCCTATTCTTTAGGGTGATATTTTCTATTTTTGTTTTTTAGTCATTCCATATCTCTTAGAGTTTGTTAGACATGGGTTGCTTATTTATCGTTCAGTTTGTTTTTGTAAGGCTATATATAGCCAATGCTTTTCTCTTGAATAATATAGTCTTCTCATTATCATTTTTTTTGTAAGTTTATCTTTATTTTCAACAGATAATTAAGTTTTTTGATATGGTATGGCAGAAGAAAAACATCAATTATTTGACAAAAAGAAAAAACATGAATTTATGTGATTGGAAGTTTGGAACCTTATTTTTCTTTTTCTGTATGTGATTTATTCAATTTGAATGTCTTTTTTTTTGGAAAATATTCAATTTAAATGTTCTGTTCCTTAATACAAGTGTACAACAATCAATGACACATTGAAACTTTTTATGTGATTTATTTAACTTCATCATCAGAAAGCATTGAGCTAAGCATGTGTTCAAAACAAGTAAATCATTTAGTCCTGCAATTAGTACTTATATCACCTTCACAACTTACTATAGGCCTTATAGATGGCAAGAACTCTGAAAAAATTATGAAACTAATGAAAAATATTTTACTTGATATGAGGGGAGATTCTTGAAACCTGAAAGCTCATAAAACTTTTTCAGAAGAAAAAAACAAAAAAAGGGTTTCCTAGTCCAACAAATTTATACTGTTGAGAACCACTTTCCTTGTTTAAACTTTTCCTCTTCACTTAAGTATAAAAAGTATTCTTGTGTCCTATTCAGATCAAACTAGATTAATCAAAATATATTGAGCTCTAAATACTGGTGATTCATATAAAAAAATATATAAAATTAAGTACCATGGCAATACAAATTTATATAATCTATCAACAAAACCCTAAAAATCTATTTATACTTGTATCTCTTCAGTTAATAATTTTTAAGTATTTTCATTATTTCAAAAATGTTGTTCTAATATTCATATAATTTATTTAGTGTTCATTTTTTGAGTAGCTCAGTATCAGACCATGTATGAGAATTCATCCTCCAAGTTTTGGCAACTTTTGACTAACAAAAACAGACTTTAGCTTTGACAAGTACATCAGCCACTGCCATATTCAATAGGATAAATAGCGATAAGAAAGCTAAGGCCATCTCCAATGCAGCAGTAAAAACACATAATGCCGCTGCCTTACTCTCCAACCCAACTTTATTTTCTGCTTCATTTTGCATAATATCAATGTTTTGATGCAAAATTGATGCCCAATTTTTCCTTTATGTATTTGTACTCTTTTTTTTTAATTTCAATAATAATCATTTTTTATTATTTTTTCAATATAGTCCAAATAATTTTGTTCAATTTAGTCCAACTTTATATTATATTTATCATATTATAACCAAATGCATATAAATTTTATTTAATTATTATTATTTTAACTTAAATAATATTTGAAAATGCTCTAGAGGGGGGGGTTGAATAGGGCTATTGAACAAAAATCAAAACTTAAAAATAAATAAATAAAAGTAAAAGAATGTTGAGAAAGAAGAATGATGAACACAAGTATTTAAGAAGTTCGGATTCTCAACAATCCTACATCTCCACCTAACTTATCCCCAAGTTAGGATTTTGAATCACCACAATCTATTCCCTTAGATTGATTTTTACAACTTGAGTTTTAGGCTCAACTCAAACCTTACAACTTGAGTTTTCAAGGATCACTCAAAAACTGATTCACAAGTGTTTTAAAGGCTTACATTAA
>CATIWM010548203.1:0-16019 GCA_949671775.1 Mallotus repandus | reverse complement strand
AAATAGAATAAAAATAATCAAATAAAATAAGAAGAGAAAGGAGTAGAAAAAGAACTAGTTTGATGGATGCAGTATTGATTCTCCTCAGAAGGTGATCACTATTGACGAAAGCCTGTGGCTTTTATTGTGTTTGTCTGTGATTTTGATTTATTTGGATCTGATTCATGGCTAAAACTTGAAAAAAGTACGTGAAAAAAATCAAGAAAAGTGGGTGTGTTTTGGTTGACGGCTAAGAATCAGAAAAATTAGAGAGAAAAGAAAATAAAAAATCTTAGCCTCCTCCATACGTGAAAAGAAAATCACGTATTTATAAAAACACTATCCTGTAACCCTAATATGATTACAAGATAAAAATCAAATAAAATAAATTATTTTTATTATTTATCTAAAAAAATAAATTTTATCCACACATTTATCTAATAAAACAAAAATACTTATCAAAATAATCTAATCAAAATCTAATGATAAATAATAAATAAATAACTAAATAAAATAATATAAAAAAAAAACAAATTACAACTACTACGAAAAAAAAAACACGAAAAATGGCATTTTTTGCCTTGCAATTTAAAGCATGGCCGAAGTTGGTCATTTGGGCCAACTTCGGCCCTAGTCTCTTTTATTTATTTTTTTTTTATTTTTTTAAATTTATTTTTGAAAATTTATTTTTTATATTTTTTAAAAATTCATTAAAAGATAAATTTAAAATAAATCTTAAAAATAATTACAATTTAGTTCAAAACCAATAAATCAGATCTAATAAATCTAATTTTACAGTCTATTTTCATCACCGGGTCCTCTGTCGCATCTATGCTCTAATCATCCCGAAATTGGGTGCTTACATGCTTTCTTATAGAGTTTTTTGTAGCATTTGATTTTGCTCTCATGAGGTTGCCAAGATTGAAAAATTTCAAGATGGAAAAATAACCAAATCACATTAAGAAATGCCTCTCTTTATGACAAGAGAGAGAGAGAGAGAGAGCACCTTTCATTCATAGGTACTTATAATAGAGAAAATAGCAAGATTCGAGTACAATAACATAGTCATTAATAAGGATAGAGAACAGCTCATGTTATCCTTACAAAATAAAGAAAACCATACAAGGAGCATAATTTCTTACTGATAATACTTTTTAAGATGTTGAGAGTTCCATGCACGCGGAGGCAATTTCCTTCAAGATCTACCAAATAAAAGGTCCTAAAATGAATAACTTCCATTACTCTATAGGGTCCGTCCCATTTAGGTGATAACTTTCCCTGACCTTCTCTTCTCTTAGTAGCATTCAAGTTTCTCAGTACCTAATCTCCTATTTTCAAAGGTCTAGATTTGACTTTGACATCGAAATATCTAGCTATTCTTTTTTTTTGCTCGGCTATCCTGACTGAGACATCCTCTCTCAAGCCTTCAAGTAGATCAAGATTTATTCTCATCTATTCCTCATTCTTCTCTAAGTCACAACACTCTACTCTCTGAGTATGAATCCTTACTTCAATAGGAATGACAACCTTTGTCCCATAAGTTAGAGAGAATGGAGTTTCCCCAGTAGGAGCTCTCGGGGTAGTCCTATAAGCCTATAATATGCTAGGTAACTCCTCTGCCCAATTACCCTTAGCACCATCAACTTTCTTTTTAAAACCTTGAAGAATGGTTCTGCTAGACACCTCAGCTTGCCCATTAGTTTATGGATGAGATACATAATTGATTCGGTGATAAATGTTGAGCCCTCCTACAAACTCTTTTAACTTACCACAGTCGAACTGTTTCCCATTATCAGAGATCAATATTTTTGGTACCATAAATCTGTATATCATATTTTTCCAAAGAAAATTTATAGCTTTTTGGGCAATAATGGTTGCTAGAGCTTCAGCCTCTACCCACTTAGTGAAATACTGCACAGTAAGTATTATGAAGCACTTTTGTCCAGGTGCTGGGGGGAATGGACCCAGAATGTCAACTCCCTATTGCGATAACGACCACGGGGCTGGAATAGGAATCTGATTGTTAACAAGAATATGGATAGCATTTCCATACCTCTGATAGACATCACATTTCTTTACAAATTCTGAGGCATTCTTAGAGATTCTAGGCCAGAAGTATCCTTGCCTCATAATCTTTTTACACAGAGCTCATCCTCCAATATGACTCCTTCATGGACCTCTCTCAGTATGTATCATGCCTCTTCTTCAGATAAGCACCTCTAGAGGGGCATGTGATACGCTCTTTTATAGAGTTTCCCATTCAACAATATGAATCTAGAAGCTATTAGGGATAGCTTAAGAGCTTCTTTGCAATCTTCTGGGGGTTCTCCTATCTCCAAATATCAGGTTATTGGGTCCATCCAGGATGCTCCTTCTTGTATAAGAAGGATTTCAAGAGTTTTGGATGTACTTAGAGAGGATAATATTTTCAAATGACCATCATCAAGCAAGGAATCTTCTGACACTATTATTTTACTGAGAGAGTCTACTAAGGAATTTTTCAATTTGGGAATTTGAACAACACACACAGAAATTCCCTTCTGCTCATACCTCTTCAATATCTCCCTTACTTACTGTAGATATAAACCCATTATTTCATCTTTTATCTTAAACGCTCCCCCTACCTGGTTCATAACTAGTTATGAATCACTGTGAACTTTTAAGTTTAAGACCCTAACAGCTTCAGCCAACTCCAAACTGTTGATAAGAGCTTCATACTCAAAGACATTATTTAAGACAGGAAAAGCAAACCTGAGGGCATGTTTAACTAGGAACCCACATGGTCCCTTAAGCACTATCCCAGCCTCGCCTCCTTCCAAACAAGATGAACCATCTACATACAAATTCCACTCATAGGTTTTTCTGGTAGAGGTGCTAGGTAAGAGGCAATGTGTTTGTTTTTTGTCTTTTGGAAGCTCACTTTTACTATTACTCTCATTGAAACAACATTCCACAATGAAATCAGCAAGGACTTGTGCTTTTATAGCCTTCCTAAGTTCATATTTCAATCCATATCCACCGATCTCTACTAATCATACCGTCATCCTGCCAGCTGTAGAAGGCCTTTGAAGAGCTTGTTTGAGAAGCACATTTGTTCTCATAATTCCCTAATGTCCTAGGAGGTGGACTTGAGACTTCCTTATAGCAATTAATAATGAAAATGATAATTTTTGGATGGCAACATAGTTTAACTCAAACCCATGAAGGACCTACTCACATAGTACATTGGTTTCTGTATCTTGCCTTCTTCTCGAACCAGGACCGCGCTCACTACTTGATATGATGTAGCTAAGTAAATGAATAAATCTTCTCTAAGTAATGGTCTACTCAGGATTTGAGGTGACAGTAAATACTCTTTCAGGGCCTTGAATAACTTTTTCACATTCCTTTGTCCATTCAAAAGCTGATACCTTCCTCAACTTTTGGAAGAAGGGAAGACACCTCTCAATGGATTTTGAAATGAATAGGTGTAAGGAAATAACTCTTCCTATTAGTCTTTGCACATCTTTCAGGCTTTGAGGAGATGGCATTTCTAGAATAGCTTGCACTTTCTCAAGGTTTGGTTCAATCCCCTTACTACTGACTTTATATCCCAAGAATTTCCCTCCTCTAATAAAGAAAGAGCACTTGTTAAGATTTCCTGTAACTCAGTCAAGTGCTCTTTGAAGGTCTTTCTTTTCACGATCATATCATCAACATATGCTTCAAGATTCCTCCCTAACTGATTTTTGAAAATTTTATTTATAAGTGACTGATAGGTAGCTCCGACATTTTTTAAACTAAATAGCATTGCCTGATAATAGTAAATTCCCTTCTCTGCGATAAAAGTTGTCTTCTCCTTATCTCTCGAATCCATGGGAATCTGATGGTATCCTGATAAAGCATCCAAAGAGGTTAAATACTCATACCCATCAGTAGCATCCACTAGCTTATCTAATGAGGGCAAAGAAAAGCAGTCTTTAAGACACACTTTGTTAAGATCCATGAAATCAACACATAGCCTCCATTTCCCATTAGCCTTTTTAATCAACACCACATTTGCTAACCAAGTGGGATAGTCAGCCTCTCTCACAAATCGTGCTTCAATTAGTTTGTCCACCTCTTTATCAATTGCATCTTACTTGTGTGGAGGAAAGAAGTGCTTTTTTTGCTTCACTGGGTTGATACTAGGGTCAGCATTGAGCTTATGGGTCATTACACTTGGATCAATACCAGGCATTACTGAAGGCCTGAAAGTAAAATCAAACTGGTGACTCTAGAGAAATTTCCTGACCAGAGACTTCTGCTCTTCCGTTAGTTGGCTATTCAAATGAGCACATTTTCTTGGACTCTCAAGGCATATGATCATTGATTCCAGCTCCCCGATAGGCTCAATTTGCTGACTAGGTATTCCACTTCCCATTTGTATTTGCTCAACCAATAACACTTAATCTTCCAAAGGTGGACTTAGAGAAATCGAATGACAATATTTTGCTTCAAATCGCCTTTCTCTCATAGTGATCGGCCCACCATCTGATGGAATCTTTATACACAAATACCGGATACAAGTAATTGCACAAAATTCATAAAGAGTTGGCCTACCAATTATAGCGTTATATGTAGTTGACACCTCTGCCACTATGAATTTGGCCATCATTGTCCTCCCTTTCACAACTTCTCCTCTTGAATATTTTTCTCCCATTGTGATGGGGAGAGTGATTTTGCCTTTAACTTCCATAGGAAAATCTCCCAAACCTCTCAGTCGAGAACATACTGGGAGCAAGCAATCTTCCCTGATTCCCATCTTCTTAAAGATATGATAAGACAATAAGTCTACAGAGCTTCCATCATCCACCAAAACTCTCTCCACCTTAAAATTAATAATCACAGCCATAACTACCATAGCATCCATATGGGGTGTCACCACTCTAATTCAATCTTCAAAACCGAAGGTTATGAGATAGGTCCTAAGAGGATCCTCCTCTCTCATTCTACTCTTTCTTCTCCTAGATCTCTTATTCCCATTCCCAGAGTCATCTCTAGTTATCCAATGAATTATCCCACCTATTCCAGTGTTAGGAGGAATCACTGGCTATTTATCTTTCTGAGTTTTGGAAGTCGTTACCTCCTCAGAGGGTTTGATCAGTCTGTCTTCCCTTCTCATAAAATTCTACAGATGCCCTTCTTTGACCAGCCTTTCAATTTCAAACATCAACTAGTGACATTCGTTGGTGCTGTGCCTAATTGCTTTATGAAAATGGCAATACTTTTCTTGATCTCAGGGTTTAAAATTCGAAAGCATTTCATGAGGCCATCTCACATATTCTTTGTCCCTGATTGCCGTCAAAACTTTATGGTGGGAGGTGCTAAGTGGAATCATCTTATCTTCACTGGGAAGGGTAAAAGGTCTCTTAGGATTACGCTGGACAGACCTTGGACTCTGAAGACTTGGGTTTCTTCTAGTCCTCTTGAGGAGAGAGGAATCTTCAAATTCCTCCTTTCATTTGGGTGCAAGCCTGCTGGTTTGAAAAGCATCATCTTGCTTGATATATTTCTCTACCCCATCCATCAGTGTCAGGTCGGCTGGAGAATTCTTCGTGAGTGAGTTGAAGAAAGGTGGATTATTAGTGCCCTTTACAATAGCTTTAATTGCTCTTGAGTGATCTAGATTGGGAATCTTTATAGCCTCCATATTGAATCGTGCAACATACTCCCTCAGGCTTTCCCTCTTATTATGCACAATGGTCTCCAGATATGAGGTTTCTCTCTGTGCTAGGATACTAGAGACAAATATGCTAATAAGCTGCTTACTAAAATTAGGGAAAGAGTGAATACTGTCAGGGAGCAAGTTATTGAACCAAGATTGTGCAGTATCAACAAAGGTTGTAGAAAATATCTTACAAAGAATAGCATCTGAGTGCGTATAAAACTCCATAATTGTCTTGAATTTAAGAACATGATCTTTAGGGTTTGTTGTACCATCATAAGAATTTAAAGTAGGTAGTTTGAACTTGCTAGGAATTGACTTTTTTTAAATATTCTTACAGAAAGGTGAGTGAACACTGATCACCTGGCTAAGTAGTTTGCTCTTTTCTGCCTTCTTTTCTCTCCATTCCAGGAACTCTTTAAAGTCATCCTCTAATCTATTATGATAAGATGATGAATGAGCGATAGCCTTCCCCTTCTCTCTACGCCTCTTAGAAACATCCTCATAAGACTCTGAATTCCGTCTCCCCTTATAGCTCCTAGACAATTTCCGTTCATGTGACCGAGAATGTCTTTCTCTCCTCCTTTCAATGTTAGGATCTTCTATACTCTCCCATATACTATCTCGCTCTATCCTCTTGGATTCCCTAGAGTAACGCTCCTTAGAGCTCACCCTCAAGTGATGTTTACTATGCTCTACTAATGACTGAGAGCCATGAAATGTTTCTGAACATGTATCAATGGTTTCTCCCTCTTCTCTAAGGGTCAACCTCTTTCTTGCAATGTTAGGAGTTTTGACATAAGGCTCAGTAACTTTAGTCTTTTGCTTCTTCTATTCACGCTGCACCTTTGTTAAATAGTCCATTTTCTTCATTAAGTCATTGAGGAAATCAACTGGTACTTCAATGATCTCGGGATTCTTAGAATTGGATCCTGTCACTCTTCTCTCAACCCTATGACCTTCTCCACCAGTTCCTTCTCTGTCAGAATCATTTGATCATGCCATCATAAAGAAATATCAGCCTCCCTTATGAGCTTCTGTCTTTCGCATACACCTCTAATTAAAATGGCCACCACTTTAAATTCTCAACAAACCCTTATAACTCCGTAGTTAATATATTGAAGTCAGAAGAAATAGTTTTCTAACATGAGCTACCCATTTCTTGCAGAGTAAGGTCTGAAGCACCCATATCAAATGGGTAGCTCTTGTTAGAAAACTATTTCTTCATCATGTAAGTGTCCGATTAATCTGCTTGCATCATAGGCTACTAGCTACTTACTAGTTACTACTAAGCTTCATGAGGTAAGAGCATGGTGATATCTTTTTTTTTTTAAAAGATAAGAGCATAGTGATATCTTTTTTGGTGCTTTCTAGTGTCAAAAAAAATTTAGTATAATTACATGAATGAGTAAAATATTTAGTATTATATCCACATACTTAAAAATAAATATTGACTTTCCTTTTTTGATATTGTAGAATTTTTTTTCTTAAAAAATTGGGAGGTCATATGACCTTAGCATTGATGGACTGCACAATAGGGGGCAGTCGCTCCTTTTAAATTGACGACGGCAAGAATGAATTATGCACCCTGGGATGTCCTTGGAGAGGAGTTACCACTTGACTACTCCCTCATTGGTAATGTAAAAATTTAACTCAATGAATTGCATCTAATTTATAACCTTTATTATAATGAGTTGAGCTTAATTATGGTGAGGTATAGCAAATTAAATTTCAGTTTAATTATAACTTGACTGACATTGAGTGTTTTAGGTATAGCTAATCATATATATATATATATATATATATATATTAAAGCTGAAGTAGAGAGAAGCTTTTAACCAGGTTCTGACACTTGACGCTCTCTACTTCTAGCACGTATTAGTTTTTTACGCCTAGGGGTTTGAATTCTCTGCTTGCAGCATTCTTTTTCGTTGCTTTATTTTTGCCTTTCCGCTCCTAGCCTTTCATATTTCTTATTTTTCTTTTTATTTTTTTTGTTTCATTTTGCCATCTCTTCGGTTACCAAAAGACGGCGAACAAATGGCAGAACTCATCAGATGTACGATTAAGAAGAGTGTCGTGATGACAGATTGCCATCTCAGTTTCCATCGCTACTCACACTACAAAAACAAAAGCCAATCCAACCCTCTTCTCTTCCTTAGGGTTTCTTCACACGATTGAAATGTGAAAGTTTTCTTCTCCATTTCACCGATATGAAGCTCACTGTAAAGACTCTTAAAGGCTGCCATTTCGAAATTAGGGTTTAGCCTACTGACGCTGTGAGTAGTTGACCAATGCCTCACCTAATATGATCTTTGTTCTTTGTCAGTGATGATTATTGTTTTCAGATTATACATATATGCACCTTTTATATGAATGTAAAATGTTGTGCTTTTGCCAAAAACTTTTTGCAGTGATTTATGCACACACCCATGCATATTAGTTAGCCTTGAAGATTTGACAGTTTTGCATCTTTTTGTTAGCTAATCGGTTTTTAATTGTCGTCTCTCTGTGTTATTCTATTAGGTACAGTTTGAGGTTTTCTATTTTAAAGCCATTTCCCTTTATTAACTTATACACGCACATTTGTGTTATTCTTTTGTGTACCATTGATTTGTTTCTGTCTTTGTTCATTACACTAATGTCAAAGTAATTTAAAATTTGCATAAAAAATGTATTTTTTAATTATTTTAATTTTAACTCGTTAAATTTATGCTAATCAGAAAGAAGATTTAATATTTTTTTTAAAATTAATTAATTTGATTAATATTTTTATCTTTTAAATTATATATATATATAGTATAAAATTATTTTATTATATTATTATAATTATTTATGACATGTGATACTTATATGATTCTCAAATTAATTAAATTTTAGAAGAAGAATAAAAATTTTACAATATTTTTTTTCATATATAAAATTTAAATTAAAAATTTTATTTAAAAATTATCATTAAAAATGATTTTATTTAACCTTATACTTCAAATAATTAAATGGCATAGGAAAAAAAATCTAACATTGTAAATTAAAAATTATATCCTCATACCCTTCTGCGGTTGGTGCCAAAAGATTTCGGCATTACTTTTCAACCAAAGATAAAAGTTGACAAGTAATTTATGGCCATTGAAATGGCTGGACAATAAGCATCAATGATAACTGCGGCACAGAGATGATGGAGCTCACAATTCGCATCTTCTAGCTACCACTACAGCAGGATAAATTCTGTTTGCTGTAGGATTATGTAGGGTTGTGCATCAGGCATGGTTCAAAAGGATGGTCCCGAAAACTAAGCGGGTTTGGAATGTTGATAATGGGCACTGAACCGACGAATTCAAAAATAGAAAAAAAATTCGGTTCGTAAATCTGAAATTTTCAGGTTAGATCGGATCAGAAATTTGGACTGGCCTTTTATGGATTGGGCCTTAAAAATTAAAGTTCAAATTAAAATTAAAAAACTTTTTTATATATTTGGTCGAGCCCATTTCAAAAAATAGGGTCCAATCCTTTACCTAACAAAATAAACATATAAGGCCTTTGGTCCAAAAATAAAAAATTCTGAAATATGTCTAAATATAAACTATTTCAGAGCCCAAAAACTATAAACTATTTCTATTCAGGGCTATGGCTATGCAAAATATACAAATTGGCTTCCACCATTTATAAAATATACATAAAAAGAAATCATAAGTTCATAACTAAGTCAATTTGACTATGTATCAGTCTTGAGGAATTGTTGTTGAACATAAGAGAATATGCACAAATAAAGGCAAACTGCAAAAGTGTATTCACAGTTTCACAAAAGAATAACAACCTGCAAAATAAAAAAGGTTAGATCAGCTGAAGTATAGAAACGATCAACAATTAACAAAAAATAAGTGGGGCTCATGAGCAAAATTTTCATGTCATTAGATGAATGCAAGCAGCATTTCTGGCTATAAACAGCAAACCATTTGCTACCTAAGACACACACAACATTGCATTAATCCAATTGTCAGATAATGAGGTGGAAGCTTCATCATTGCCTCATAAAATGAAACAACAGACTGTGCAACAGCTAAGGCACCAAATTCATGGTCACAAGTTCATAACAAACATGCAAAAATGAGTCCATATACACAACAGGCACCTAATGGGAAAAAAAAGTTAGCAATGAACTAGTAACAACTGCAGACACATCTATTGTGTTTGGTCACAATTTCAATGTTTATTATGATGCAACACAATGAAATTTGTACAACAAAGCAGACATAAGTAATAGAATACATAAACACTTTCCCAGTGCAGAGCAGGCAAAAATGTAATTAAATAATGAAACATATTGGCTTCCACTGTTTATTATGCTGCAACAAAATGAAATTGGCATAATAGAGCAACAACACAAATAGAAAAATACTAAAACACATTCCCAGCACATCATAGCAGGCACAAAGGCAATTCCCAGTAGCAGGCATTCATTTTTTGAAAAGAATGAAGAAATTAAAGAATCAATTAACTAAATAATGAAGTAAGAAGTAGACTATGTTACTGAATTCATGTTAGCAAAATAATCATAGCACTGGGGCAGAAACAGGTTTGTTAAGGACCAGCAGATGAGGAGCCAACTGAATGTCCTTGCCCCAAAGTAGGGAGATCTGTCTAGAAGTTAAAAAAAAGAAGAAGAAAGGCATAATACATACATGGCCCATTATACTTGTCACTTTTTGTCAGTTTGACACCTTAACTTATAGTTTTGCCATTTTAACACTTGAACTTGGCTAAAATGCACTAGTGTAAACTAATATGATGACATAATGCATCTATCACCCCTTGTACTTGTCACTTTTGGTCAGTTTGACAACTCTAATTGTAGTTTTTGGTTAATTAAATCCTTATGATGTGGCACATATTGATTCACTATTCCATGCCATGTGTGCTGATAGGAGTTTTAAAACTACATTTTAACTAAGTTCAGGTGTCAAAATGGCAAAACTATAAGTCGAGGTGTCAAAATGACAAAAAGTGACAAGTATAGGGGACCATGTATATATAATGACAAAAAAGAAATGAGACTGTATCAAAGTAGAGAGAAATTTGAATTTAAAACTCTTAATGGAAAATGTTTACCTTTTTTAAAATCTTCTAATTCTTCCAAGCTTTCTTCAACTGACAGTATTTGATTAGGCTTTTTAAGGCAGTCTTGAGTGCAAATCAAGGCTTGAACAAGTGTGGGAGTTAAACAACTCCTGAAAGAGTTTCCACTCGTGTTAAAAGCTGATTTTGATGCAATTGTTGAAATTGCAATATCTAATACATAACGAGCCAAACTTGAGAGAACGGGAAACCTCTCAGAATTAAGCTTCCACCATCTAAGCAAGTCAAATTCCCATCATCTGTTTCTTCCAAGATTGACTCGCTTAGATAAAGATAAAGTTCACTCTATTTTTTTTGCTTCCACCAATCCCACTATCCAAGTACTATTGCTTAAATCTAGCCTTTAACAATGAAATGGATTTGGTGCTTGATTGCACTTGCATATCAAATTAGCTTCCACCACAGAATACACTTGAGGCAGATGAAGCTTGAGCAGCAGTGTTATAATCATCAAATAATTCATATAGAGTATATTTAATTTTCTTAAATAAATCACCCCCAAACAGATGAACCATAAATATTTTTCACCAAAAACTCAAGATAATCCAATGTGTCCCTTAGATCAAGTATGTTTGCAATAAAAATCAAGTAATTCATTTTATCAACATCTCCCCAGTACTTATTCAACTTCAATTTCTTGTTAGCACCTATTGACCTTATATAAATATCATCATAATTTTTTCATTCAGTCAATAAACAAAAGAGGTTTACAATTTCTGAGAAAAATGTGTTTGAAGAAACATACTGAGAACCAGATGTTCTCAGTGTCATATTGTAAAATTGTTCAAGAAATTTAAGCAAATTCTTGGCACACTGCCAATCAGAAAACTCAGGTACATCATCCCCCAGGTTCGCCCTTAAAGCAGGCTCATATTCTTTATATTTCTCAAAGGTTTCTCCTATTCACATGCATTTTTCAATAATTTTATTTCCAATAAATTCAAAGTCCATTTGAATGAAATTTAGACTTTTGAGCTATAAATGCTCTGCTCCCGATCAGGATTTCATTAGTCTTGATCGGGACATTCAAAAATATATTTATTATAGCCATTGAATATGAATCCTGCATTGATCTAGAGCGGGACTACCTTGGTCCCGGGTGGGACATGATGATCTTAGTCCTCGTCCCAAGCAGGGCCAGCGTCCGGGATTTATTCTGCTGAAATTTGTCCAAATTAAGCAACACTTGTCCCGGATGGTTCAATTCTATCCCAGTTGTGACCGTACTTGTGACCACTAAACACGATCGAATCAGCCTAAGCTTTCTTCATAAAAGTTGTAGATATTTGTCTTATCTTTCTATATCACTTTGAATCACCTTAATTAGACTTCTTTAGCTCAAGATATTGTTGAAATACTAAGAACTGCATAACCTAAAATGAAAGTTACATATGCTGCTTTTGACTGAAAATTTGTAGTCCCAAATGAACTCTAATTTTGACAAATAAGATTAATTAAGAAAGCTTATGATGTCTAATTTAAAAGATAAGAAGATCATTTTCTCATTATAATGCTCTAAGGATGTCAAAAGCCTTATTGAATCTCAAAGGTCGAATTCTTTGATAATTCTTCACTTTGACTTTCCAATTGAGTCCTAACTTACACACACTTAAATAAACAAAGTTAAATACTCAAAATTAAGTTTGTTAAGATAAAAATTAAGATTGATCATTACTAAGGTCAATAGTTTATTTTTTTTTAAAAAATACATAGCAGTATCATTGCTAGAAGCATTGTCAAAAGTGACTGTGAATATATTTTTTAGACCCTATTCAACCAAAGAGCTTTCAAGGGCCTTAGTAAGATATTCACCTCTATGTGAACTAACAGGCATAAAAGCAATGACTTTCCTATTCAGCTTCCACTCAGTTTTAATAAAATATGCAGTGATGCACATGTAGTTGATTCTTTGGATCGAAGTCCAAGTATTAGTGGTAAGACAGACTCTTTGACATTATGTTTCAAAAAAGTTTTTCAATTTTAGTCTCTCTTCAATATAAATGTTGAACATATCTCTACTTATTGTCCACCTAAAAGGGATTTTAAAACGGGGGCATATTGCACTTATTAGGTTTCTAAACCCCTCCCCTTCAACAAAATGGATAGCAACTCCTTTAAAATTAGCACTCTAGCAACAACATTTCTAATAACATCCTAGTCATATTTTCAGGCCCCAATCACAGCCACAGATGATGCACCCTTAATTTCAAAGGCAAAAACAGGTTCAAATGCTAAACGTTTTTGTCTAATGGACTTGTCAACAAGGTTTTTCATGCATGTCATAATATAGTTCCTAAGTGAAGAAGTACCATGGTTTCTTGGATCAACACCAAAAGATTTAGCATAATAAATATATTTAGCTCTTACCAATTTACCTTTCTCCTTGATTTGCTCGAAATGTTCCTAGACAGGTGATCTGGTATCAGTCTGCTTCTTTTTTTGGACTTAGTCCCTTCAGCATCAGTCTGTTATGAAGAAGCAATGGATTGTTGTTAAGCAATGTTACCAGACTACTCCTTTGAAGCATTATTGGCTTCCACTTGAGTATTTGCAGCCATTGGTTCATCAATAGCAGTTGAACTACCACTGGCTTTCATTGTTGTGTCCATCTATACATCCAAAATGAAACAGAGAATACAATACAGTGTATTAGAACCCAGATAACAGGACATAATCAAATTAGACACACAATTTAGTTACAATCCAATAATATAAATAACTCATAGCAATATACATTTTTTTTAAATAACAGACTATTAATATAAATTTAATTATTTAATAATAAATATTTACAAAATAAATAAAATATAAAATTAATTATTAATAAAATTAAATATTAAATACTCCCTCAGTTCTTTTTTATCTGTCGTTTTAGGGAGTTTCACTTGGATTAAAAAACAATTAGTTAGTTTTGAATTTAGGACAAAAATAAGTTGAGAGACTAAAGTATCCTTGGTTGATTGTATAAAGTAAAAAAGGATAAAGATAAGGGAGTAATAAATGAGTTGATAATGATAAGGGCAAAATTGATAAAAAATAATTTAAATTTTATTGATTGTATAAAAGTGACAATCAAATGGAATTTCACATATTCTCTAAATGACAGATAAAAAGGATCTGAGGGAGTAAATATAAAATTAATTATTTAATAAAATTATATATAAAATTGGTTATTTAATAAAATTAAAATTTAATTGAATATTATAAAAATGAATATAAATATTTCCATATTTTATTAAATATTTTAAAAACTTACCCAACTAATTTTTTTAAAAAAATTAACACACATAATAATTTTTCAAAACATTTATAACAATATTATTTTTAAAATTTCAAATCCACAGATCTTAGATTTCTAAGTAAAAGAAATAAAAAAAATCATAAAATCAAACAAATTGGCTTCCACCAAAAGATTTAACACAAAATAATTTTTCAATTAAAATTTATAACAATATTATTTTTAAAGTTTCAAATCCAGAGATCTTAGGTTTCTAAGTGAAAAAAGTCTAACTTTTGCACACATAAAATAAAAAATCCCTCAGAGTAAAAGAAATAAAAAAATTTAATAAATTCAAACAGATTGGCTTCCACCATTTAAAAAAAATCTAACTTTTACACACATAAAATAAAAAATTTCCCTCATAGCAAAAGAAATAAAAAAATCATAAAATTAAACAGATTGGCTTCAACCATTTAAAAAAATTGTAAAATGTAATAGAAGGTGTACTAATCTTTGAAGTAGAACAAAATGAGGCCAAGCGCAAGATCTTTGCTTCCACCTTTGAGATCTTTAAGGAGTTGTTTAAATCTTTGCTTCCACCTTACAGATCTTCGTTTCATTAGGATTAATGCACATGCAAACACAACATAAGTAACAAACTATTAAAACACACTTGCCTGTAAGCAGATCTAACAAATGATCAACATGTTCAATGTTTAAAACCAACTAAATTACCATAAAACTCAAGATCTTTAACTTTTGTCTCATATTTTCATGTTTTTAACATGAAAAGTGAAAACAACAAACAACAAAGCATATCAATCATCAATGGACACTAAGGAGCAGTAGCAGACTGATACTAGTGTTGTTTGGGCTTTTTTTCAATAATCAAAGGATGAAGAGGATAAGAGCTTCAATGTTTGGGTTTACAAAAGGTTACAGAATGTCTATTTTTATGGTTACAATGAAGTAATTTAAAGGAATAATCAACAAACCTAAAGAACATTTAGAGGCAAGAATGAGAGAAGTTAAGAGAACGTAGAGAGGAAGTTGAGGGACCGCAGAGAGGAGAGGGGCGGCTGCAAAACAGAAAGAGAAGAAGTGTGTTGAGGTTTAGAAAATGAGAAAAAAATAAGATTATAAGATGCTTATATAGTTAGGGTATTTAGGGTTAGGGTTTTTAAATAAATGGCATCGTTTTGTCGTTATATATATATATATATACATAAAAGTTATTTGGATATTCGGGCGGGTCGGGGATAATTTTGTCTCCCCCGACCTAAGAACCGATATCCGAATTTCATTAACCTAATGGGCTGAACCAATCCTCTTCCTCTGAGTGGGTCAAGCCATTGCTGACTTTCAGTGCAGGTTTGGGTCCAAGCGGTCCTACACAGCCCTAGGATTATTATGGACTCTCTAATATAAACTGGACATATAGCACAATTAGTTACCATTTATTATACTCTTTTAACTCTAAAAGTTAAACATTTAACCATGATTACTCTTAACACATTTATGAACTTCTTCTTTTTTTAAATTATGAATTATTTTTTAAAAAATAACATGCGATTTAATTAGATTTAATTTTAAAATTAATAAATTATTTAATTAGATTTTACTAGATTTATTAATTTTAAAATTAATTTTTAATTAAATTTAATTTTAAAATTAATAATTATATTAGATGTATTAATTAGATTTAATTTAATTTATTAATTTTAAAATTAATAAATTTTCAATTTAGAATTTAGAATTTATCAGGTTGGAGGCTCTACTGAATTTTGAAAATTTTAAAACTCCGCATTGAGATTGTCTAAATAGCCTCATAAAATATTTTGATTAGTGTTTTTAAAATTATGTTCCAATTAATGATTTAAATTAAAAATTAGTTAAAAATTTTAAATTAATAATTTTAATAAGGGAAAACCATTCATTCTATTATGAACTTTGAGTCAATTATTAATTGAATTCTACTTTGAAAGTCATTTCAATTTGCTC
>CATIWM010548138.1:0-10988 GCA_949671775.1 Mallotus repandus | reverse complement strand
GTTCCTTGTATCTTCATGGATTGATTATTTATATAGTCACTTCATCATCTATCCCTCATCACAAAACACAAAACATAAAAAAGTTAGAATAAAATCAAATAATGGACAAAGAAAATTAAAGTAATAAAATTGAATCAAGATAAAAAAAATAAACAAATAAATAACAATCAAACAAAAAAAATAAAATTGCAAATTTAAAACTAAAGAAAAATTAATAGAAACAACGAACAAAAAAAATTAATTATATTTTTTATATAAAATCAACTTTAACTGAAAAAGTAAGACGAAATTGAGTAGAAAAAAGAATAAAATCAAATCAATAGTAAAATTAAACAATGAAAAGAAAATATGACGGATGGATTTTGATTATCCCCTCAGAAGGTGATTTTCGCCGTGTGCTTCAGAATAGACCTCCAGGACTTGATTTTTTTATCTTTCAGCTTGCTGTTTCTCTTCAGGTTTTAACGTCAAAAAGGAAAAAAAGAAAATTTTATTTTTTGCTTTTTAGTCCCTCCAAAAAATCCCCCCACTCTAGGATAGTTAACTAGGTTTTTATAAGATGAAAACCCTAGCTAACAACGTGTTTTAGAAAACTAAATCATAAAGCTCCCTCCTTGATTGATAATCACAGGATAAATAATAATACAAAAAATTTTATCTAAAAAAACCAAGATAATTTAAATCATTATCTCACTTTAATTTAAATTTTCAACCAATCAAATTTAAGAAAAATAAATAAAAATTACAAAAAATCAGATTTTCACGCATCAGGATAGCACAATTCCGACCGGAATTGTGGATTGCCGATCGACAATCTAGAATTCTGATCGAAATTCTAGATTTATGATTAGAAATCTGGAATTTCGATCAAAATTCTAGATTTCCGATCGGAAGTTCATTCTTCCAATTTTTCTCTTTATTTTATTTTATTTTAACATTTAATTACAAAAAGACTCCTGAAGAAAAAGAGACTTTTCAATAGAGTCCATAAAAAACCTATTAAATCCTTAAAAAGAAGCAGTCAAACCTTTGAGACCCAAAATCAAATTCTGATGATCTATTTGTAATGCATTTTCATCATTGAAGTCCTTTGTCACATCCATACTCCCTTATCCCAAAATTGGGTGCTTACCGGCACTGTGCCCAGCAAGTCCCCAAGAACAGTACCGCTAGATGCCACACCACTAGCATGAGTCATTCCCTCGATCCTAGGGATACTCTCCTCATCAAAGCGGGAAGAACCCGATCTCTTACAACGATATCCTCAATGTTGTAGATAAGTTATCATAACTTTTGTCATTTATAGCTTACCACTAACAAAGTTTGTTACATTTTGTACATAAGAAGGAAAAGGCAAGAGCCAAGAAGCATACTAGATCAAAAGATGCTACCCTGCAAGTAGAATGACCATGGGATGCTCGCAAAGTCCCACTTCTCAAACCCGAAGGTAGTGTAGGATCCATCTGAGGAGGTGGAATTGGAGGGACATAGATACTCGCTATGACATCGATCAATTAGGGGAGCAACGTACACATATAAGAGAAGTGCGCACCCTCTAAAAGATCCTCAGGAGGATATCCTCTTTTAGCTCTAGCAAACTCCTCCCCAGTGAGCTCTTGACCCCAAAACATGTCACCAGGGGGAGCAACAGGGACTCTCCTTATATACGATCCATCCCACTAACGATGGACTTGCTCGCCTAAATACCATACCTTATCAATAATGCCAGTCAATAAGACTCTCCTCTATGTCAAGCGCCAAGCCGACGCTATCGTAGCCAACCAGTCCTCTCTCTTTAACCACCAGTGGGTATGGATCTATCCAAAAAGCAGTATAAGCAAAAGATTACCAAAGAATGAGAAAACTGAAATCAAAATTCATCATACCTGGCTGTGGGCCAATCTACTCAGGAAATCTCTCACCACCGTAGAGCTCTCAATTAAATCAGAAGTCTTCTGAATCCACAGTGAAAGACATGGAAAACCCCTCTCAGATAAATGATCAACAATAAGACAAGGGAGCACTCCAAGTTCATAAGCTTAAATCTATCAAAAGGAAATTAATAAAACAATCAAAAAGGACAAAAGACCACACTCACATCTAGCACGAATAAGCTGCTGCATATCCGTGAGCCTCCTCTACAAGCAGCATCCAAGCCAGAATACATATGGGAAAAAGTAGTTGTACCCCAACTGTATTTCAACAAATCTCTAA
Source organism: Mallotus repandus (assembly GCA_949671775.1). NCBI lineage: Eukaryota > Viridiplantae > Streptophyta > Magnoliopsida > Malpighiales > Euphorbiaceae > Mallotus > Mallotus repandus. The sequence continues at coordinate 8,774 of CATIWM010548138.1, read as the reverse complement.
AGTTCCTCAAAACGGGAAACAATTGTAGATAACCAGTGTCCAAAGCATTCAGAAAAATAATGGCACTAAGAAGGTAAAATAGGAAACATCGGGCTAGCTGCTCTAAACTAACACGACCAGCATTATGTCTCGATTTAACCTTATCCACCAGTTCTGTATACCGAATAAAAGAAGAGCAACCGAACTTCACAAAAGCAGTAGCCCCAAACAGATCCTTCAACCACACATTCCTCACCACCACAGAGTTATACGCCTTATTACTCAAAAGGACAGGCTCCCTAGAGAAACTCAGCCCAGTAATGGCGGCAAAATCTAATGGAGTAATAGTCATCTCTTCAAAAGGCAAATGAAACATATGGGTAGTGTCCATCCACCACTCAACAAGAGTACACATCGCAACCTAGCTCGACACATAAGAACTATAAAAAAGGGCAGAAATAACAAAATCAAAACCCTACCCAGCAACCATATCCTTCACACATGGTGAAAGACCCTAATAGTACAAGTTAACCTTGTTAAAGCTACCAGGCAGCTGAATGATAGGCCCATGAGACTGCGACTGAAAGGTAAATTATTTAAGGCACTCATTAGTCACTAAAACATCTCTTTTTATCATCCTTGCAGGAATAAAACCAAAATCAAGGAAGTCAACAAATAAAACAGCGTGAAAACAACAGAAAGAGCTATACTATAACAAAAGCTACAGCAAAAGCTAAATTACAGTAAGAGCTAAACTACAGCAAAAGCTAAATTACAGTAAGAGCTAAACTACAGCAAAAGCTACAATAAGAGCTAAATTACAACAAGAGCTAAACTATAGCAAGAGCTAAACTACAGTAAGAGCTAAACTATAGTAAAAGCTTCAGCAAGAGTTAAACTACAGTAAAAATTTTAGCAAGAGCTAAACTACAACAAGAGCTAAATTACAGTAAAAGCTAAAACACAGTAAAAACTTAACAAGGGCTAAAATAGAACTAACTAGACAATGATGAATAGTCAAAGCATAGGTCTTCAAACTGTGGACAATAGGAATTGGAGCTCCCCGAGAAAGTTCAGGTGAACTAGGATCACCTTGAGAGCCAGATGGATGAGGAAGAGCTCCACCACTAGTCCCAACGGTCTCTGTAACTCCAGCAGTAGCAGAAGTCCCCGCACTAGTATGCATAAACTCCACATCGCCCATCTCCAAATCAATATCATCAAGAGAGAAAGAAGTGTTATCCACACCATTTAAGTCATCAGAAATAGGAGGAAAATCCATAATTTTTGAACAACAACGTAACAAAAAGAAAAGAAGGAAAAATGCTTCATAAAAAGAAGATGCACAGGGCCAGAAAATAGGTAAGAACCTCCCCAAACACAAAAAAATGGGCGCCTTATATAGGCATGAAAGGCCCTCAAAGCACATGATCACGTGCAGACATGCGTGATTCTAGGCATGTGATCACGTGCCCCTTTGGCCTTCATGTGCCCCTCGATGCACTCATACACACACTTTAAGACCCCCACACACGTAATCCTAAGGTCTTGAGCATGCATTCTAGCAGAAAAGCACATAAAAACACATATAAAATGTATGAACATGAGTACTACATGACACAAGACACTACATTTGACACCACTATCTCAGAAAGCCATATCATCATTCATAAAAACATAACATACACACATCATATCTACAATGATCGCATCATCACATCATAAGAATCACATCTAAGACATTACAATTGATGATATCATCACTATATTATTACTGCATCATAGCATTTCTTACATGCTTAGTAGCATTTTTCACAGCATAGGAGCATTTTTCATTGCTTAGTAGCATTTTCCCCGCTTAGTGGAATTTTTCACTGCTTAGTAGCATTGTCATCTGCTTAGTAGCATCTTCATCTGCTTAGTAGCATTTTCACTATTTAGTAGCATTTTTTTACTGCTAAGTAGAATTTTTCACTGCTTAGTAGCATTTTTTTGCTCCTTAGAAGCATTTTCACTGCTTAGTAGCACTTTTATCTGCTTAGTAGGATCTTCATCTGCTTAGTAGCATTTCTATCTGGTTAGTAGCATTTTTCACTGCTTAGAAGCATTTTCATCGCTTAGTGGCATTTTCATTGCTTAACACCTCAGTAGGTTATAGTAGCATCGTCATCCGCTTGACACCTCAATAGGTTATAGTAGCATCTCCATCTGCTTGACACCTCAGAACGTTATAGTAGCATTTTCATTGCTTGACACCTCAATAGGTTATAGTAGCATTTTCATTGCTTGACACTTCAATAGGTTATAGTAGCATCTGCTTGACACCTCAATAGGTTATAATAGCATCTACTTAACACCTCAGTAGGTTATAGTAGCATTTTCACTGCTTGACACCTCAGTAGGTTATAGTAGCATTTTCATTGCTTGACACCTCAGTAGGTTATAGTAGCATCTGCTTGACACCTCAATCGGTTATAGTAGCATCTGCTTGACACCTCAGTAGGTTATAGCAGCATTTTCATTGCTTGGCACCTCAATACGTTATAGTAGCATTTTCATTACTTGACACCTCAATAGGTTATAGTAGCATCTGCTTGACACCTCAGTCAGTTATAGTAGAATTTTCATTACTTGACACCTCAATAGGTTATAGTAGCATCTGCTTGACACCTCAGTCAGTTGTAGTAGAATTTTCATTACTTTACACCTCAGTAGGTTACAGTAGCATTTTCATTAATTAACACCTCAATAGGTTATAGTAGCATTTTCATTGCTTGACACCTTAATAGATTATAGTAGCATCTGCTTGACACCTCAGTAGGTTATAGTAGCATTTTCATTACTTGACACCTTAGTAGGTTATAGTAGCATCTGCTTAACACCTCAGTAGGTTATAGTCGCATTTTTATTGCTTGTCACCCTAATACGTTATAGTAGCATTTTCATTGTTTAACACCTCAATAGGTTATAGTAGCATCTGCTTGACACCTTAGTATGTTATAGTAGCATCTGCTTGACACCTCAGTAAGTTATAGTAGCATTTTCATTGCTTGACACCTCAGTAGGTTATAGCAGCATCTTCATCTGCTTGACACCTTAGTAGGTTATAGTAGCATTTTCATTGCTTGACACCTCAGTAGGTTATAGTAAATTTTTCATTGCTTGACAACTCAATAGGTTATAGTAGCATCTGCTTGACACCTCAGTAGGTTATAGTAGCATTTTCATTGCTTGACACCTCAGTAGGTTATAGTAGCTTTTTCATTGCTTGACACCTCAGTAGGTTATAGTAGCATTTTCATTGTTTGACACCTCAATAGGTTATAGTAGCATCTGCTTAACACCTCAATAGGTTATAGTAGCATTTTCATTGCTTGACATCATAATAGGTTATTATAGCAGCTACTTGACACCTCAGTAGGTTACAGTAGCATTTTCATTGCTTGACACCTTAGTAGGTTATAATAGCATTTTCATTGCTTAACACATCAGTAGGTTATAGTAGCATTTTCATTGTTTGACACCTTAATAGGTTACAATAGCATCTGCTTGACACCTGAGTAGGTTATAGTAGCATTTTCATTGCTTTCACCTCAATAGGTTATATTCTCATTTTCATTGCTTGACACCTCAATAGTATAGTAGCATTTGCTTGACGCCTCAATAGGTTATAGTAGCACTTGCTTGACACCTCAGTAGGTTATAATAGCATTTCCATTTGCTTGACACCTTAGTAGGTTATAATAGCATTTCCATTTGCTTGACACCAAGGAAGCTTACAAAAGCCTCATCTTGCCTGACTTAAGGAGGTTGCAAAAGCACGCAAAAATAGGTGATGACTCATCCAACCAAATAAAACAACATCAACAATGATGGGCCTAGCGTCAAAAGACTAAACGGTGCACCATCAGGTAAGTACCTCTTCCCGAAAACTATTTTTCCATTTCGACATTGCTTCACGTGTATCAACATTAGTACTAGAAGACTATGCAACACACGTGAAGCAAGGGACAACTGTTATACAAGGAGTTTTGACTATCCCTAAAAAGGTCTAGTGATGAAAACATCTCTCTAAATATGACAAGTGTCTGTTCACTTGTACCGCCTTTAAAGTGTGCCACGAGTCTGAAAACCCCGAACCGAGCCTCTAGAGAGCAAAATCGGCTACCAAATCATTAAGACGTCCCCTAATTTTTATGAATTATCGAAATGATAAGTAGCTCATTTCGAGCAACCACTGCTCAAAATGTTCAACTCGTCAGACCGGTATTCATCTTGTAAGACTAGAGTTCAACTTTGTGAAAATCGAAATCCGATTTTGACAAAACGAAAATCGAAAATGCATTTGGGAGGTCCTAAAACCCTAAAAATATGCACAAAGACCCAAAAATAGCATAAGGACATGCATAAGCACGCATGATCACACGTACTAATGTGTGATCACACACACTCCACGTTGTCATGCGCCCTGATGTACGTGCACAGGAGTAAAACTGCATACACATGCGCCTCGGGACACGTGATCATGCATATTTTCGCTATTTTCCTTATAAATAGGGGTCTCTATCTTCCTTTCAAGGGGACTGACACATACAATGAAAACGTTGTCAAATTGAAGACTCAGGAATCCCAATTTATACTCTTTTGGCTTACCTACTCTGCTTTTCATAGAATTTCTAGACTACTTTTAAACCAAACCCACCCACATCTTTGTCAAAGCACACTTTAAAGGTATACAAATGTACATTCTACACATCCTTTTCAACCTCTCAACAAGGACAGCTTGAAAATCTCGCGAAGCTAAAGCTTCAAAAAACATAAAAACAAGCTCAGTCGAATCTGAGGACCAAATAATCGTTTTTGCACGTTTATTTCACTATTTTGCATTTTGCTGTTATTGTCGCCAGTAATTGAGAAATTATTGTGACCTATATGGTGAGACTGGCAATTTGCATGTTGAGTGAATAATCTCTGCTTTATTTTTGCTTATAATAAGTTGTCATTTTGCATAAAAAATGCATTCAATAATATGAAAATTCACATTTTCGAGTTAGAGCCTCTATTTCATGGTCCAATGATGCAATCATGCATCCTTCATTATTTCTCTATTATTTAGAAATTTTCATAATAATTCCTGCAAATGCATATGATTATGCCTCTATTTTCTCTTTTGACTAAGTAAAAATTCCCTGCTTACTGGTTGTCCGAGTGGATGAATGAATGGAATCGTACATAGTCGTGCTAACCTTTGTTTTGTAGGCATATCTTTAGATTTACATTTTTGCACCTCTTTTTCCCTTTTTGTATGTGTTTACTAGGAAAGCCCTATAAATAATCACACTTACTCTCATTTATTTTTCGTTATTATCAATGTGCTTGTGTGAATGTGAAAATATCAACTGTCATTACCAAAACTAGGGTACTGCAGTAGCCATATGTTGAGTATTATAATGAGAAATAGTCAAAAAATAGATGTGATCTCCTGAACCTAGTATTTTCCCACAAACATAAAGCCTAAATGATGGATTTTGGGCATCCCCCTGAGACCAACCATTGTTCCTGTCCTGTAAACGGAACGGATGTCCCATTCGGTAAAGTTGCCATCGAAAATTAAAAATCATAGATCCTAACACAGAGGTCGCTCACACTCAAAATCAAGAACAAGGGAGCAAAGGATAGGAAAAAGGCCTTCAAAGCTACTTGGGATGACTCCTCTGAATCCAAAAAGGAAGAGGAACAACAAGAAACGGCCAACCTTTGCTTCATGGCTCTTAAGGACAAAAATAAGGTACCTTCTACTTCTAACTCATCTTATGATGATTGTGAATATGACTACGATGGTGACAATGGTGATGATGAGAGCTCTATTGTGAGCAAACTCTTGCTTAAATGCAAAAGTTTACTTTCTAAGAAGAAGCATTATAAGCATGAGTTAACTAGTTGATCCAAGGAATTTGAAAACTTGAAAAATGAGTTATCTAAACTTGTTAAGTCAAATGAAAAACTTGCAAGTGATTTGGAATGTTCAAGTTCCTTGGAAGACCAACTTAAGAAAGCAAATGATGAAAATCATAAACTTTCTAAAGAGGTCTTAGAGTTAAAAAAAAAAATCCATTTCCAAATTCAAGAAGGGAAAAGAAATTTTAGATAGTCTTCTTGATTCTTAAAAATTTCATGGAGACACTCATGGAATCAGATACAAAAATGGAATGACTCTTTCATCATCATCATGTATTAATTTTGTTAAAGCACATGATTCCATGGCTTCTACCTCTAAAAATGAGATTTAAGCTTTCAAAGCTAAGAGGTACCATGTGTCAAACAATAAAGGAAGGTCTTATAAGACTCAACCTCCATTGACACAAAGAGGTAAGGCTCAAACTAGAGCACCTCAACCTAAACATGCTTACATGTATACTAGACACAACACTCCTAAGCTGTTACGCAACATAATGCACATAGACATTTTGCATAAACCTATCAAAATACACATTGTCATTGTCAATGCATGTCTCATACTATGACTCAAAAGAGTTATAGGAAGAATTCACTACCACAATGCACAAGGCATGATTTATATACTAGGAAAGCATATCGTCCTAGAGGAAATAAATTTGCAAATGTTGAGTGTTTTTATTGCATAACCAAATGTCACTCTAGCAATGTATGCTTCCATCAAAAATTACATTTGTAATTGCTACCTTTGGATTACATTGAGACTAAAAACCTAGACCAATTAAGGTTTGGGTTCAGAAGAATGTATAAATTATGTTTTATAGGTGTGCTTGAAGTCTATAAGAATAAAAAGTAAATGGTATCTTGATAGTGGATGTTCAAGACACATGACCGGAAACAAAGAGCAATTCAACAAGATTGATGCTAAAGATGGAGCATTTATTACATTTGGGAACAATGCAAAAGGAAAGATTATTGGCATTGGAGAAGTCAGTAATTCTCAATCCTTACACACATCATGTATTGCATGTTGATAGTCTCAAACACAATTTGTCAAGTATAAGTCAATTATGTGATATGGGAAATAAAGTCACTTTCTATCCTAATAATTGCTTTGTTGGTAGTCTTAATGAAGATAAGGTAATTTTTAGTTGTGAAAGAGTTGATAATGTCTATGTTATTGATTTGAATAAAATTGATAACAAGGATATTAAATGCTTGATGGGTATTTCTCATGACACATGGACATGGCATAAAAGGTTAAGATATGCAAATTTGAGCTTTTAAATGATCTTTGTAAACATAAGCTTGTGATTGGTTTACCAAAACTTGAATTCACTAAGGATAAACCTTATGATGCTTGTCAATAGGGAAAACAATCCAAGTCTTCATTTAAGCTCAAGAATGTAGTGTCAACTTCTAAGCCACTTAAACTTATACATATGGATTTATTTGGACCAACTAGAGTTGCTAGTCTCGATGGAATGCACTATGCATATGTATTGGTTGATGACTACTCTAGATTCTATTGGGTATGTTTTCTTGCTCAAAAGAATGATGCTTTTAATGCATTTGAAAATTTTGCAAAAAGAGTTCAAAAAGAAAAAGGTTTTTGCATTACTTCTATTAGAAGTGATCATAAAACTGAATTTGAAAATGAATTTTTCAAAACCTTTTGTAGTAAAAATGGTATTTCACATATGTTTTCATCCCCTAGAACTCCTAAACAAAATGGGGTAGTTGAAAAATAGAACTCTTATAGAAATGGCTAGAACAATGCTTCATGAGTATAATTTACCTTTATACTTTCGGGCGGAAGCCATTAACACATCATGTTATATTGCAAATTGAGTTTTCAAAAGAGCAATTTTAAATAAAACGTCTTATGAGCTTTGGAACAATAGAAAACCTGAAATCTCATATCAAAGATTATTCGAATGCAAGTGTTTTATATTAAACACTAAGGATAATCTTGGGAAATTTAACTCTAAAGCTGATGATGGAACTTTCCTAAGCTATTCTATCTCTAGCAAAGCATATAGAGTTTTTAATAAAAGAACCCTTGTAGTAGAAGAGTCCATACATATAGTATTTGATGAATCTAACTCACTTAATCCTAGAAAGGATTTTTATAGTGTTGATAATGATGTAGGTGAACTTGTGGATATAAATGCTCTAGAAGAAAATGTTAGTAAACCTTTGGAAGTTGAGAATTCAAGAAAAGAAGAAGATGAGGAGATGCATCAACCTATCTTAAAAGATAACCTTCCAAAGGATTGGCAATTCAAGAAAGCACATCCTCAAAGGCCTCATCATTGGTGATACTACAAAAGGGGTAACAACTCGTTCTAAACTTAAGTCTATTATTAATTTAGCCTTCATCTCTCAAATTGAACCCAAAAATATTAATGATGCTTTGAGTGATGAATTTTGGGTCCTTGCTATGTAAGAAGAGTTAAATCAATTTCAGAGAAACAAAGTTTGGACTTTGGTTCTTAGACCGAAACATCATCCTATTATAGGCACCAAATGGGTGTTCAGAAATAAGATAAATGAACAAGGTGTCATAACTAGGAACAAAGCAAGACTAGTAGCTAAAGGTTATAATCAAGAAGAAGGCATTGATTATGATGAAACCCTTGCGCCTATTGCAAGGTTAAAAGCTATTAGAATATTGCTTGCATTTGCATCATTCATGAATTTTAAATTATATCAAATGGATGTTAAAAATGCATTTTTAAATGGTTTTATTGAAGAAGAGGTTTATGTTGAACAACCTCCGGGTTTCGAAAGTTTTAATTTTACAAATAATGTATTCAAACTTTCTAAAGCATTGTATG
>CATIWM010548090.1:0-13698 GCA_949671775.1 Mallotus repandus | reverse complement strand
TTATTATTTATAATTAGTGTTTTATTAGAATTTTAGTCAATTAGTTTAATTATTATTTTCTTTTTAGTTTCTTAGCTAATTTTATGCATTTTGTTGCCTTTTTAGGAGATTTTATTTTTCTAAAGAGTCTGGGATTCAATTATTAGTATTTATTTATATTTTATTTAGTTTATTATTTATAATTAGTGTTTTATTAGAATTTTAGTCAATTAGTTTAATTATTATTTCCTTTTTAGTTTCTTAGCTAATTTTATGTCTTTTTGTTGCCTTTTTAGGAGATTTTATTTTCCTAAAGAGTCTGGGATTCAAGCTAATAAGTAAGGAGCTTTTTGTGAAGTTATTTTCATAAATGGAGGAGGTTTTGAAAGTGAAAAATTATTGGTTTGGTCCTTATATGAATTTTAGGTATTTTTCTATAAATAGAGAATTTTAGCTCTAGGTTATGGGGGTTGAACACCGCTATCAAGAAGGTCAAGCATAGGATTGAAGAGCTCAACAAGAATTTGAAGATTGAAGCGTGCTTTCAACGAGTTTTATCTTTCTTTCTTCTTCTTTTCGTATACATTGTATCATGTTTGGAATTCTTGTGGCTTTAGAACAAAATATTGTGAATAGCTAAATTATTTAAGGTTTGGGTTTTGAGTAGCTATTCTAGGATGTGATTGAACTCAATTTTTAATTAATTTAATTTTCAGTTAATTCTATGAGTTATGATTTATTTCTTTCTTTCACTCTTGGCCAATTTGTATGTTTATGGGTGAATTAACCAATGAGAGTTAGAAAAATTTACTAGCTTAAAACTCATAGGACTTAGACCACTCGATCATGAGAGTAGGCGAGCTCTTCGGGGATAAAATAATTATTAAGGAAATTAATGAGTTTTGATTAACCTTTAACCATGAGAGCAGGTTAGATTTTAATCTTAATATTCTTAACTGAGCCCGAGAGAAACGTTAAGTAATTTAGAACAATTACCCTTAAATGAAATCAAAGGAATTAATAACTAAGTTGTTCATGGTTGATCTAAAATATTGAAACTACATTCAAGCTCTAGATTTTAATTTTAATTGGTTTTCTTTCATAATTTAGTTGTTTAATTTCATATTTGATTTTTTAATTGTTTTATTTGATTTGCTAGCTAAGAACATATGTAGAAAAATTAGAACTCAATATTTAATCCTCGTGTGAATGATATCTTTTGTACTACCATTCATGATCTGGGCGCTTGCGGATTTTGAACACAACAAGTTTCTTTCTCCATCTCTTTTATTTGGATAGCAAAATGAAGTGAGGAACTTATTCTAGTGGAATTGGTTGATGTGTTGTCCAAAAAAATAATTGGGATTTTGGAATTTTGGTTAGAGTTTAGCCAACAAATGCTCCATTGATGTAAAGGTTTTAATTGATCCTTAAAATTGTTGTGTACTTAATCTAGTTAAATAAATTAGAGTTGATGATTGAAAAATTCTAACTTTTATGATAAGTGAGGTGGAGATGTGAATTCATTGAGGAACGGAACTCTCAAATTGGTTGTCTTACTTCTCTTCATCTTTGCTCTTAAAATTCCTTTTCATTTCATAATTCCTTTTTAAACCTCTCTCAAAATTTTAATTAGCCAAATTCACCCTCCCAAAGTTCTTTTCAATTGGTATTAGAGCTTAACTTTTTGTTACTTCATTGCGAGAAGTTAAGATAATGTGGAGTGAAATCTTAAACTTTCTTCTTTTAGACATTTCTTTGATGGTAGTGATTATCCACATTAGAAGTTTAAAATGGAATTATATTTTGATAATGACTTAATTAGATTATAGGATGTAATGCTAGATGGTTGGGAACATCATAAAGCAAAAGTGGACAATATTGAGTTCACAATTAATAAAAGTCAATGGACTCAAGAGCAAAAGGATGAGAATCATAAAAATAAGAAAGCCATAACCATCCTACTTGCATATATGTCAAGATAAGAAGGAGGCAAAGTGCAACATTGTCAATCTGCAAAGGAGATTTAGGAAACACTTGAAAATTATTATGACTTCAAGTGAGAAGCAAGAAAGTTGAACTTCATATATATAAGTATGAACTTTTCAAAATGAAGCTTCAAGAAACCATAATTGAAATGACCAATCGCCTCAATGTACTTCTCACTACACTCAAAAAGCTTCGGAAGCACTACACTAAGAAGGAGGTGAACACTAAGATTCTAAGAATCCTACCTAAAAAGGATTGAGTGGGATTCTTAGAATCTAGAGTTACTTCAATAGAGAAAGCTCATAATTTATTAAAGCTTTCAACAACATCCTAATTGGAAAACTATTGACTCATAAGCCCACTTTAAAGTAAAGAGAGGATAAAAAAGAAGAAAATGAAGAGAATAAGAAAGGGATAACTCTAAAGGCCATCCAAGAACATAGTGAAGATTAGAGTCTCATTGACTCAAGTGAAGATGATGATAAGATTGCTATAATCACTAGAAGTTTTAAGAAGCTCTTAAGATGAAAGAATTGCTCAAGACTAAAAGACAACAAGAAGAATGATGAGAAGAAAGCCAAATAGGTGACTTGCTATGAATGCGAGAAACTAGGTCACATTAGAAATTAATAACCCAAGTTAAAGCTTAAGGGCAAAGGAGCAACGTATAAGGGGAAAGATTTTAAGGCTACATGGGATGATTCCTCCGATTCAAAAAAGGAAGAGGAACAACAAGAAGGGATTTTCTCATATTAATGAGTCCAGTGCAGGTCAATTGGATGCTTCTAAGCATCTAAGTTTCTTCCATCAGAAAAAGAAGATTTCCTAGCTGAATAGTCAGTGATGAACGAAATGAAAATAGTAGAAGCTGGGGCTAAAGCATCCTTTAATCAGGTAGTTGCAGAAATTAAGGAGTTAGAGTCCAAACTTCTTACTTTGAGGTTCAGGAAAGGAGAGCTGCTTTAAAAATGAAAAATAAAAACATGGCATATGATTATCATATTATTGCTTCCATAGTTAAGGATATGGGGAAATCCCTAGCAAATCAAAAGGAAATAGTCCTTGGATGGAAGAATCAAGAGCAAAAGGCTTTAGTGACTAAGAAGCAATGCTTGGATATATGGGAGACCCTTAGAGGGTTTGACTTCTGACTCCATTTGAACCCTTTATTATACTTTTCTTATGATTTCATGACTGTGATGACTCGGTATAACTTAGTTATTGTGACTCTGGCTTGGTTCTGTTAATGTTTAGGGCCACTATTATGATGGCATAAATTAGACATCTCATTTTATGGATAAACTTCTTTTTGAACTTACTTTCGTTAACATCACTTATCACTACACACTGTGCACCACAACCATACATTTTAACACAAAAGTTAGCAATTTCAATATAAATGCTGTCGAAATTTTGTAAAAATTACTGTTCACAACAAACTTGTCATTAATTACCCAAACTCTAACATATCAAACAAAATAAAGAAGGATAACACATTATTTATTTAATTCAAAAGGTGGCTTTGCATGATAGCTTACAATCAAAAGGACAAAATAAAATTACCACCGACCAAGAATAGAGATAATTTCATGGCCAAAGGCCAGTTTTCACAATTTTAAACTATTTTCTCTCATTTCCCACACGGAGAAAAAAATATTTTTTGAGATATTTGCCATTAATGAACCTTTTGTGTGCCCCCCACCCCCAATTTGGAGTCCATTTTTTCAGTTCTCTATCTTTAGTCCTAGATGGCAAAATAACTTTTCAAACCAAATCGCTAGCTTCAATTTTCTTCTTTTTAATTCTCTTATTATAAAACCTAGAAATCTTTTTTTTTTGGGTCATCATATTGGTCGGTGCTCTAAGTCTTTTTTCATCTACATTTTCTAACTATATTATCATAGCTTCAAAGAACTCCCCATGGGTCAAGCTATTCTAATTTGCTACTCTCAAAGAGAGGACACACACTTCCAATGGCTAAATGACATCATGCCCATATGTAAGAGCAAACTTTTTTGGAGGTCTAATATGCCCATAAGGTTTTAGACAAAATTCTAAGGTAGTCTCTTGGGTTGTCTTCAAGCATCTTTTTTAATATACCAATTAGAATTTTATTTGAAGTCTTTATTTGACCGTTTGCCTAGGCATAGGGGGAGTATAATTTAAGAGCTTAATTCCATAATCCTTCACTGAACACATAAATAATGAATCTACAATAGTAAACAGATAAATGGGATAGAACTTGTACAAAATTAAACGGACTTATGATAAGTTTCAATTTACATATTATATAGCACAAAATCAATTAATTTTTGTGAAGTTTTAATCTACAACACTTATAGCTCCAATCAATACAGAGGTTTAACCCATATAACATAAAATCAATTCACAAATGGGTCTAGCTTCCTCTACTATGAATTAAAGGATAAAACTCATATAATATAAAATTAATTGACTTATATTAAGACCATATCTAGACAATATAAAATCACTTCATAAACAAGTCTAATTTTGGTAAAAAAAAAACAAGTCTAATTTCTTCTACCATGAGTTCGTCTATCCAACCTAATTCTCCAGCTCGGATACCTCTACTAAGAGTTCAATTTGTGTTAAAAATTCAATCTGCACCACACAAAACCAATTCATAAGCAGGTCTAACTTTCTCTTCTAGTTCTGTTATCAAGCCCAATTTTTCAATTCGAAGAACATGTAAAACCTCCACATGAAATCAATTTCCAATTTACAAGTAGATCTAATTTCCTTTGCTATGAATTCAGTTGTCAAGTCTAATTCTTTTGCTATCAATTCAATTGCAAAAACTCCACATAAAACCAATTCCCAATTCATAAGTAGGTCTAACTTCTTCTACTACGAGTTCGATTGTCAGTCCAATTCTCTAACTATGATATTATGTAAAAATTTTATGAACTTATAAATGATGTTAAACATATATAATATACAATTCATTGACTCGTTTTACAGATTCAATCTATATCATGAGTTGAAATTATTACACTATTTAGATGTGAAATTCATTTATGTTATAACACACGACAAATCCATTAGCATTGGTTGAAATCACTGCTATGATTATAATTATACACATAGGTTTGTGAAATGTAGAGGAAAGGAAGAGCGAGGAGATGATGCAGGTGAGGTGAGATGTTGTAAAGGGTGGGCACGTGGGAGAGGGCAGTGGCTAAATCAGGCAAGAAAATGAAGAAAGAAGGAAATTGTGGGTTGATTGATTAAATCTCAGCCAGCAGACAAAAAAGAAAAGGAAAGAAAAGAAAGAAGCCTGAGATTTGACATGTTGACAAGATGTAACATTGCACCAAACCTGGTGCCATAACCTAATAAAGGCAAAAGCAATGAAAACAAGAAACCATTTCAATGCCCAGTCAATCACTCTTTGTTTGATACGATCCGCCCTATCTAACTTCATTTACCCCTCTCCACCTCCCCACCCACACCTTTTTTTTAATTTTCTCTCATTAAACGCTAACGGACATTTATGAGTGTCATGTAAATTTTCATTACATGATTAAACGACTTTTGAGTAGGGGTCTGTTTTCAGCACTTCTTGAGCTGAAACACGTGTGTGTGTGATTGTAACTGTAACACAGCTTCACGTCTGTTTAGCCCTGCACTGTATTTATATGAAACAGCTAGCCACCTAGCCAACGGATATCAATTATTGAGAAAATATTGTTCACAAAAAATTGTTCTTCATGTAGAAGATTAAATAATAATCTTTTCTGATATTAAAAGATTATGCTTTAATTTTATGACCACTATAAAGTAGGACGGTAAATGAGTTAAATACGAGTTAATCTGAATTTTAAATTATTTAAATTAGTTTCATTTACTTTTTTTAAATATTACATTTTTATGCGTGAAAAAGTGGGAGAATTTGAAGCTTTCATCTTACAAATGTCATGCCTTACATGGCTGGATAGAAAGTCGTCCAGACTAAAACGGAATAGCCATTTGTTATTAATTTAAGTTTACTGTGTTATTAGTTGTTTCCAATCTATTAACAAAAATAAATAAACTTAAATAAATTTTAAAAATATAAAATACAAATTAAAATTGTTTGTTAAAAATTAAAATCAAATTATTTTTGAAATAAAATATATTATATTTAATAAAATTATAATTTTATTCTTACAATATATTTAAATATTTATATTTATTATAAATAAAAATTTATATATTATACATCTAACAGTAAAAATTTATATGTTATACATCTAATTAAATTATTAGTACGTTAAAATTAAAAATAGCCGATCATGAGTTGAACTTTACATAATTTGATCTCAATTTATTTATTTTATAGAATCAAATTCCATATAGTTGGTGATAAAGTATAAAAATTTTCCTCCAATATTAAAAGAAAAAAAATATATATATATATATTCTAAATAATTGAAACAGAGGGTACCAATTCCTCCACTATCATTTCAAGAAGAAAATGACTTAACTTGTTATGAGATTTAACATCAATTTTACTGTGTATCATAGGACAACAAACATCAGCAGCAAGCACAGCTTTGGATCAGTCTGTAAATGAAAAAAACATTTCCTTCCTATATCTCAGAAATAATATTAATCTTGACCAAAAAAAAAGAAATAATATTAATTAATATACTAATAGTATATATATAGACACACACATCTACAACATTAATTAAAGAATAAAGACAGAATATTTACAACACACCTCAAATTTCAGTGAAACATCTTATCACCTTACCAAGAATCTTTTTGGGCCATATGCACTTAACCCTTGTAATAAGAAACTATAATAGGTCAGTCAAGTTACTGTCCTGGCAGGCCTTTGTAATTAAAATCGAGGGAAAACATAATTGCCCCTCTTGCACAGCATTGGTAGAATTTTTTTAAAAAAAAAAATCCATCGAAGATAAAATACTTATTAACAAATAATTAGATTTTAAATATTTAATACTTAACATACTAATTATATAAAAATTTACATAAAAATGAAAAATCAACAAAAATGGAAGAATATTAGTCAACAACCATTGAATAATATTAAAAATTACAATATCTTAAACTTTTTATAAATTTATTTGAAATTTTAAAATTTATCTTAATTTACTTTCAATGGTTTAAATTTTTTTATAATAATTTATATTTTGATCAAAATTGATAAACAAAATACATGCTATCACCTTAAAAAAGTTATCTAATTAAATTTTGTACGCGCCTTTTTTATTAATTTTAACTAAGTTATGCATTATGTTAAAATTATAAATAACTAATTAAATTAAAATTTAAAATTTGAAAATTTAAATAGATATATAATAAATTAGAGACGTTATAATTTTAAACATTAATAAATCATAAATAAAACCATTTACTTTTAAGTCTTATCATCACAAAAGAAAATAATAATAAATTAATCTAAATACATAAACAGATAATATATTATATAATCTTAATATAGATTTTAGAAAATAAATAAATATATATATATATATATATATATATTACATTCAATGATTGAATATATAATATAAAAATATTTTTTTTTACTAATTGAATATAAAATATATATTATATGTATTACACATTTCACTTGTATAATAAATTAGGTGTAGATAAAAATTTATATATATATATATATATATTTATTTATTTATTTTTATATATATACGCAGAATGATGAGGTGACATTAGTGAAATGATATTCAAACTGTCATCACTTAAGGGACGTGGATTTTCTTTGCTTGGGTCCCTCTTTTGTCTCCTTTCAATTTGCATTAATCCTACACCACCCATAACACAACACACACACACATCCCTCTCCTCTTCTCTTTCTCTTCTCCTCTCTTCTCTTCTCTTTTTCTTTATACGCTATCCATCAAATCCCTTTCTCTTCTCTTCCATTAGTCCAAAATTTTATGCTCTTTTGACTCCGAATGTGATTGTAGATTGTGTTTTCTTTTTTTTTTCTCCTTCCTCTTCTATGCACCAAGAAATCTTTCATTGAACCTTATAAATCACTCGTTTGTCACTACTTTTGTTTTGGGCTTTATAGTGTTACCTTTGTTTCACTAATCCAACAACTCTTTTCAAGATTGCATATATGTCTATGACATCATTTTCTTAGCTTTTTTGTTTTTGTTCTTGACCACTGCTAAGCAAAAACCCTATTCATAAATAGATATCTGTATCATCATCAAGCTCAATCTTGTTTTCCAGCAATTGGGTTCGCGACATGTCTGCCGCTATCGCTGCTGCCGCCGCCGCCGCTGTTTCTTCTTCTATGGGTAGTGGTTCATCATCAAGAAACCATGAAAACCACCATCACCAACTGTTGCAACAGGTAACTCTATCGCCGCCGCCGCCACCAGCACCGCCATCACTGCCACTAAGTCGTTATGAATCTCAAAAAAGAAGAGACTGGAATACCTTTGGTCAGTACCTGAGAAACCACAGGCCACCATTAGCACTATCCCGGTGCAGTGGTGCTCATGTTCTTGAATTCTTGAGGTATCTTGACCAATTTGGGAAAACAAAAGTGCACAACCCAACTTGTCCATTTTTTGGCCATCCACATCCTCCAGCACCTTGTCCTTGCCCGCTTAAGCAAGCATGGGGCAGCTTGGACGCTCTAATCGGACGGCTTCGAGCTGCCTTTGAGGAGAACGGTGGACTGCCAGAGACCAACCCTTTTGGTGCACGCGCTGTGAGGCTGTACCTAAGGGAAGTGAGAGATGCACAAGCTAAGGCTAGAGGGATAGCTTATGAGAAGAAGAAAAGAAAGAAGCCACAGCAACAAATACAATCTTCAAATGGCTACAGTAATCAAATTCAGCAAGTTGGTGTTGCTAATGGTGGCGGTGGTGGTGGTGATGGTGATGGTGATGGTGGTGTTAGTGGTGAATATGCTCGAAGAAATATGCCAAGTGCTACTAGGGTTATGGTTAATATGGGAGACTTGTCTGTGTTGAACTGAAAGTGATTGATATAATGCATCATGGGTTAGTGCTTATATGTTAGGGTTTCTTTCTTTCTTTCTTTCTTTCTTTTTTTATTGTCTTGTAGTGTTGGATCCTTCTTCTTCTTCTTTTACTTCTACTACTGCTGCTACTACTACTGTTAATTTTCTTTTTGAGTTGGTGTATATGGGTATTAAAGAGAAATCATATGCATCTCTTTTCTTTTTCTTTTTTCTTTCCTTAATCTTTCTTTTAGTAATATTTCATAATTAAGTAGCTAACTAACAGATTTGGATCAAATTCAGTAATTGATATTTTGTTTAATTAATTGCATGTTTAACTCTTTGGAAGAAGTTCTTCTAATTAAAATATTTATATGGTAAAATTTCCCTCCTCTCAAGATCATAAAAAGAAAAATTCCATAAAATTTGGAGCACATTACATAGCTTAATTTAATTAGAGTTACTAGATAGAGAAATATTGTATCAGTTTGCTTGGTTCAGGGACATGAACTAATGAGTATGACTAGGTCAAAAGTTTTAATTAAATGTTTTTTATGTCCATATTTTGATCACTAAATAATTTTCATACATTAAATTAAAATTTTCATTGGAGTCTATCTAAGCTCAGAGCTACATTGAAATGTCCCTTTCCTAAACCCACCTAACAAGTTTCAAATTTTAATTAATTAAGGGTTTCTTAGAGACAAATTTTTAACTTTTTTCAAAGGCATTTTTTAGTTAATGTTACTGTATTAATTATTAAATTTCTAATGTTGGTTATATAATTGTAAAAGGGAAAAGGTGAAAAATACACCTTTAATCTTTTACCCTAATCTCATATAAGTTTTTAATATATTTCAAGTTGTAAATATACCTTTATTATTTTAAATAGCTCCCTCATATGAACAACGTTAACTTTTACTGTTTGCAGGATCTACTGTGTCTCACAATTATAAAAAAATATTAGATAAAAAGTACAGTTTTACCCCTAATATTTATACTAAGAAGCAAATTACTCTTAAACAAAATTTATAAATATTTAAATATAATTTTAAAAAAATATTTAAATTCATCATTTAATAAAAATATTAAACGTAGAATTTATTAATGCTAATATGATATTAAAAAATTATGCAAATTAATTTTTTTTAAAACAATTGTATAGGTCCTTTTAAAAAAAATAATTGTATAGGTTGATATTCCATTTAAAAATATTTAAACAAATTTTTTTTATGTAAAATGAGGTGATTTTTTTTAAGAAGGTTTTAATTATAAAAAATAGAATTTACTGAATTTAAACAATTTGTATAATAAATTATATATAATTTTTTTTAAATATCATATTAGCATTAGTACAAGTATCTAAAAAAAATTGCACTTTAACACTTTTATAAAATGAGAAGTTTAATTTTTTTTTAAATAAAATTATGTTTAAATGTTTATAAATTTTTTTAAGGGCAAATTTGCTTCTCAATATAAATGTTAGGAGTAAAAATGTACCTTTATTTAATATTTTTTTTATACATGTCAGATTAGTGAACTCCACTAATATAAAAAAATTAATGCTATTTATATGAGGGGCCTAAATGTATCATTTTTAAAATGATAATGGTATATTTACACCTCAAAAAATATAAAAAACTTATGTGAAATTAGGGTAAAATATTATGGGTGTACTTGTACCTTTTTCCATTGTAAAATAATCACATTGGACTATATACAATACAAACAATGAAACCTATCCACAAAAAAAAAAAAAAAAAAAAAAGGAACCCCTTATCCCCTACTGGATTTGATGATATTTTTCTTATGCTGGAGGTGTTTTTATAGATTATACTGTAAATTGAGCCAAACAACTAAGTAGGAATTAGTCCCAGAATTTATTATTTTATTTCTACAATGTTGATAATCTAAATTCATAATTTTATTATTATTATTATTATTAAAAATAATTTGTTCCATCATCAATTTTAAATTAATTATTAATTAAATTTTATTTTAAAAGTCATTTCAATTTGCTTCTTCAACTTTATAAATTATGTTAATTCTATCTAATTATATTTGAAGGATCTAATTGTATTTTTAAAATTACTTTTAAATTTTTATAAAATAAATTTGAACTTATCCAATTTTTTTGATAAAATATCTTAAAATTCTTTTGCATATTTTTAATATATTTTCTAAGATTTGTATTATTCTTCTTCATGGAATTTATATCTTCTATAATAATTTTATATGTGAATTTTTAAAAAAAATAAATTGAAGGAATAGTGAAAAATTTATTGTTAGTATTTGTAATTAAAAAATAGTACAGCAAAAGTTATCACTATTTAAATAAAAATAGTTGTATATCCACATGTTGCAGAGATTATAAATAATAAACTAAAATTTGTCATATATATATATATAGCCAAAATTATACCAATTTCTCCAGTCAAATTGAAATTGTCAAATTCCTAAAAGAAAATTATTAAAAACCAGCAATAGGACATGCCACAATAAAATTTCTCATGTTATAATTTTATATAGTGCAAAGTTCACAATGTGAGCTGATAGCTATAAAATTTCTATTAGAAAAACATAAAACGTATTTTAGTTGAATTAATTTTATTATTATTATTATTATTATTATTATTATTATTATTATTATATATGGATTTCTTTGTTTTGTGTTATATGTGTTAAATCCAAAACTCAGCATAAACTTCAAAATTTTTCTGTATATTTCTTTCACATCAATTAGATGTAAACTTTCGTTGCAGATAAATAGATGTGTGTAGCTTTTTAATTATAAAATGTAGCATGATTTTTGGGAAAAAAAAATGGTATGAAATAAAAGAATTGTGCGAAATGTAGAATGAATTAATATCTAGGCATAATCCCAATTTGGGTTCTTGCACTTTTATTTTTTTCGGATTTCATCCCTGCACTTTTATTTCTATACATTAAGTTCCTATACTTTTATTTTTTCATATATTGGGTCCTTAAAATTAAGGACTTAATGTATGCCAAAATAATAGTGTAAGGACTCAATATAGATAAATAAAAGTGTAGGGACCTAATCCGGACCAAAATAAAAGTGCAGGAGATAAAATTGGGGTTATGCCTTCTATTTTCAACATTACCATTAGTTTTATAAATTATTATATTATTTTTCAATTAAATCCTATAATTTTTTTTTACAATCAAATTCTATAAATTTTAATAATATATCTTATATGAATAAAAAAAATTTATACTTGGATAAAATCAATTAGTTTTGTCCATATTATATTTTAAATAAATTTTAAACTCGATTGTATTTCAATTAGACAATTAAAAAAATATTTCTTTAAATTAGGCTATTTTACAACAAATATTTGAAGAATAATATATTTTAATTAATAATTTTATTTTTTAAAATATAATTAATTTAAGATAAAATAGAAAATTTTGTTATATTTTATCTTAAATTAATTATATTTTGTTATACCAATTAAAATTATAATGAAATATGTTAACATATTTTATTGTTTAAATATTTATTATAAATAGCCTAACACTAAAAAATAATTTTTAAAAATTTGTCTAATTTAAATTTGGTATTTGGATAATTTTTTTTAAATTTAACACAAATTATAATATTGAAAAAATTAAATGAATTTCATCCTTATAAAAAATATTTTTCATTTATAATATATTAATTAAAATTATATATTTAAAATAATTAGAAATTGTTTAATTATTTTTATTTATTATTGTCAATGTAACTAATAATTTAATTAAAATTTATAGAATTTGATTGCAAAATTTTTTTTTATAGGATTTAGTTGAAACATAATATAATAATTTATAAAATTAATAGTAATATTATTTCTAACAAATAGAAAATAGAAGGTATAATTTCAATTTTACCTCTTAAATTTGATATTTCAGTATGGATTGGGTCCCTGCTCTTTTATTTTTTTACATTGAGTCCCTACACTATTATTTTGGTGTACATTGAGTCATCAATTTGACGGTGTTTGAAATTGTAGTTAAATTAAGGACCAATGTATGCAAATATAAAAGTATAGGAATTCAATGTATAGAAATAAAAGAAAAATAAAAATGCATGGATGAAATTTGAAAAAAATAAAAATACAGGGATTCAAATTGGAGTTATGCCTAATATCTAGCTCAAAGTTATACATGATAATTTACTTATATTTCTACTGTTATGATCTAAATTAAACAACTATTTTAATAGTTTATTTTTAAAATTAAAAGAAAGATGATAATTGATGCTAATATTTGAAAAGGGATGAAATTGTATTTTTTATTAAATCTTAAATTAATTAGATAATAAGGGACCTCTTTTCAAAAGCAGTGTCTCCAGTTTATGAGACATTACTTTGTAATTTAATATTATATTTCATTTCACCTCCACTGAAATATTGGAGACCACATGTTTGACCATTTTTGTTTGTTAACAAAATTGCTCTTGTGGATGAGAAATGTTTTTGCCTTATTATTTCATTTTCACATTTTAGCCTTTAATTCATTCCAATCTTTCATCATTACATTCATTAGTAGATTATATCATATTGTTTTTTTATCTTTTCATAAACAAATAAAAACTAAAAAAAATATTAAAAGTGCTGTTGATTTAAAAAAATTTTAAAAATATTTTTTAATTTTTTTAAATATAATTTACTGATTTAGTTATTAGAGTTATTTTTTTTAAATATTTTTTTTACTGATTTTTTTAACTTTTTAACTTTATAATTTTTTTTCAC
>CATIWM010548013.1:0-20456 GCA_949671775.1 Mallotus repandus | reverse complement strand
TAAATAAATATATACATATACATAAATAAGTCCTTTCCTTCTTATTTTTTTCTTTTCTTTTTTCTTTCCTTCTTTTTTCTTTCTTTTCTTTTCTTGCCATCTTCTTCCCTCCCCCACCGACAGCCACTGCCTACACCAGCCACCACCGCTGGTCGCTGTTAGTAGCTTCGGAACATCGCCAACATCTCCCATTTCCAGTCGGCCACATCCTCTTCCCTTTCTCCTTCGTTTTTTTCGGCAACCGGGAAGAAAAAGGACAACCACCACCACCTCCGGAGCCGCCAGCCATTGCCGTCGGTCTCATTCTATTTTTCTTTTCTCTGGGTAATGTTTTCCCTCCATCAATTTCACTAATCTACGCCGGCAACCACCTCAATTTGAGGTAAAATGATTTTAGGGTTTTTGGCCAATTTCTTCAACTTGTGTGGGAATTAGGCTTGGTGGTAGTTATGAGAAATGAAATTGGAGTCTAGAGCTTTCTATTGATATATTTTTCATAATTTTCTAAATTTATTGAAATTTTTAGATTTTTGGTATTCGGGTTACTATTCCAGACCCGAGTGTCTTCATGTTTTTAATAAATACTATAAATTCCGTAGATTAAACTTTATAAAAAGAGTTTTATAAAATTATTTTTGTAGAATTTAAGATATAAAATTTTGAAAGAAATAATGTTTAAATATATTTTTAGAGGAAAATAAATATTTTATTGTTTATTCAGTTTTAATTAAATTTAAAGTTATTTAACATCTTTAAGAATGATTTTAAATAATAAAAAGTATGAAAAGAATTTTTATAAGTAAAGTGCAATTTTTAGTTAATTGGAAATAATTTTGGAAATTATATGAATGATGAAATTTTATTATTTAAAAGTTTCAATAAGTTCTTTAATATTTTATTATATATTTGAATTATTTAAAAACTTTTTTAAATTTAACAATAATTTTAATTATGAAAGTTTAAAGAAAATTTTATAATTTTAATTGTTTGAAATTGTTGAGTTTGGTTATATTAAATGAAAAATTTATTAAATGTTTGAAAATGAATTTCCTTTATGTTTCAATTATTTAAAAGAATTTGATTGTAATAACTTAATTAAATTCTTTGATATGTTAGTAAATTTGATAAAATTATATTGTTTATATGTGTGTGATTGTATTGGTGCTCGGATGGGCATAAAGTGTAGTTCGTGATTATAGAAGTATTTTATGTAGGAATGACTCTACTTTTAGTAGAGAGATGTCCGTTTTACAAAGAAAGCTTTGACGAATTTTCAGTAGGTTTCTCGTGAAATGTGACATCAGTATATGCTAATTATTGAGTTTAATTAGTATTATGTCTTAGATTGAGTCTATTCCTTAGAAATCTAGAATGTATAAGGTTAGAAATTTTAACCCATTTATCTTTTATATTTTCTTTTTATATAGCTACATCAGGAGCTAGGCCTTCAGGACAAGGCCAGTCTAGTCAGCATCAAGGAGCGCGTTCTACTTGTGAGTTATTATTATATGTATGCATTTCATATAGAAATTCTCACCAGCATCTATATTTTGATGTTTATCTGGTATGAATATGTTATGTTGCATTAGACCTTTAATTGTTTGTGATCTTTGGCATTATCTTTGTTATATATATATAAATGTGAATCTTGTACTTTTTGGTTTGGATGTTGTTTATATATTATTATAATTATGGTTTTGTTATTAAATGTTATGTTTTTGGAGGATAGTAGTGGAACATGCTACCTAGTGGGCTACACTAGGACTGTGTGCTCAACAGTACGCTAGAGGAGTAGGATATAAATTTTTATTTTGATATGAGATTATATGGTATGGGCATGTGGTTAAATGAATTATTGAGATTTTTAAATAGACAGGGGTTTGGCTGTAGTAGCTTGGTTGACCTTTCAGGGTTTAGGGGCCAGTCATGTCAATAGCGAGACTGCAGTAGTTTGGTTGACCTTTCAAGGTTTCGGGGCCGGTCCACTGCCCAATTGGATAAAAGGAATATTATTTGGACTTAAGACAACCTAATGGTCAGTGAGGCACAATATTTGAGGTTTTAAAAAATCCTAGGGTTTTGCTCCTATCCTCCATCTATGTCTAGTTGTTAGTATGGTCATGTGTTTGAGCAATTGCATGGAATGCATGTATAAATTAAATAAATATAAATATTACTATGATGCTTGAGTATTTGTACCCTTAGGTTACATGCATATGCATGATAATAATTCACTCATTGAGGTCTGAATCCCCTTAATTATTTTCAAAATTCCTTTCTACAGACTCACATAGTAGTCCTCTTCACTGGACCCACTCTTCATTGGCTGATTTATGTAAATTTTAATCTAATTTCCTTTTTATTTCTTAGACGCTACCGTAGTAGTATGTTCTTATGGTATTGGTGTTGTGATAACTTTGGCAGTTGTAATGTCTTTAGATTGTATGCTTAAATATTCTATCATGATGTCATATGGATAATTGTATGTTATATTAAAAAGGTTTTTAATTCTGAGGTAAATTTGTGATTATGTTTGTTTTAAAATTATGTTTTAGGCTTGCTATGGGTTTCAGATTAATGTGAGTTCTCATTCCCTAGTGTCAGTCATGACCCTTAGGTTTTGGTTGTGACCAAGTTGGTATAGCGACGGTCATGACCCTTGGTTTTGGATTGTGACAAAGCTGGTATCAGAGCCTAGGTTTAGTATTCTTTGACCTAGGTTGATAGAGTTTGAGTTTTGTTTGAAACTACTGCAGTAATTAGGTTCGACGATATCCTTGAAAAGTCTTCCTTATTTTTAGATTTCTGCGTAACCGTTACGACATCTATTTGTTACCTGAATTGTGTGTTTATTTCTTTTCTTTTTAGAATGAGAGGGAAAGCGCAAACTGCTTCACCGGCCGATGAGGCCGATGACAGAGAGTCTCATCAAGATGAAGTTCCACCCCCTGTGCCACCAACTAGGCGTAGGGGTAGGGGTAGACCTAGAAGGGGCGTTGGTCGCAGTAAACAGCAAGATGAGGAGCCTATGGCTAAGGGTTTTATTACTGCCGATGCACTAGGAGTTCAGCAGGGTGCAACAACTATGCCCTAGGCTGTACCACCCATATAGCATTTGTTTCAGCAGGGAGTTTAGATTATGTCAGTTCCAGAAGCAGCGGTATTTTATACTAGAGTTGGCAGGGTCTCTTATGATGGTACTTCGGATCCGCTGGATTTTCTTAATGTTATTGAGTCGAGGACTCATACGGCGCATACTAAGTATCATAGGATGCTCATTATGGAGTTTTTTATTGAGGGAGCAACATTGGATTGGTTCATTCAGGTGATTCAGCCCCACATGACTACTCTTACTTGGGCCAAGTTCAAAGAGAGGTTTTTTAGACGGTTTTGTCCAGAGCCGATGAGGATGAGCTACACACTTTGGTTGACTAATATATCCAGAGGTGATCAATCAGTGGAGGAGTATTCGAGGGAGTTTTTCAGATTGGCTTGCTATACTGAGGATATAATAAGGGATCGGTACTTTGCCATCACTATCTATGTCACTGGTTTAGAGACTGCTTTTGCCAAAATGCCTACAACAGGCTTAAAATTAGAGGAAGTGATGGAGTTAGCTAAGGATATTGAGTAGAGGCTTATTAGGCAGGGAGTTATGGCCGATTATTATCAGATTTGAGGTACCAGAGTTGAAGGATCTTAAAGTGCACAACATACAGTGTTTTATATGGGCACTAATAGTAAGCTTAGAGGACCTTTTCAGTAAGGCCAAAGACCTCCATATAAAGTCCACAGGAGTGGTAGACATGGCCATAGTAGAACCTACAGACCAATCAAATTTAGTTCAGGTGCTACTAGCAGTAGTAGCGGTCAGAGTTCAGGGTATGGTTGTGCGAGATCAGCAGCTAGTATTTGTCAAACTTGTGGTAGAGTCCATCAAAGGACCATGTTATATGACTCCGGGAGCATGCTTTAGATATGGAAAGATTGGGCATTATGCTAGATCATATCCTCATTGGGGTTTTCATCAATAGTTTCCTCAGTCTTCTACAGCCAGTGTAGCTCCAGCACAGTTTCAGCCACCACATCTTAGTTTATAGGCCAGCAGGGGCAAGGTAGAGGCAGTTATAAAGGTTTTAAACAAGCTTCTACTAGTCAGCTGAGAGGTAAAGGAAAGGCTCGAGTTTTCACCCTCAATCAGTAGGATGCTCAGGCATCTAATATAGTTATAGCAAGTACACTTCCTGTATGTTACCTTGAGGCTAGAATTTTAAGTGATCCGGGGGCTACCCATTCTTTTGTATCTCTTATTTTTGCTTTAAAGTCGAGTTGGCAAGCAGCGAGGATGACAACTCCTCTATCGGTTGCCACACCTTTGAATGATCCATTAGACACTGACATTATTTTTCTTAGGTGTCCTGTGTTAGTAGAGGGAAGAGAGTTACCAGTAGATTTGGTGTTGCTTGATGTGATTAACTTTGATGTAATCTTGGGAATGGATTGGTTGTCTCAGCATTATGCCACTTTGGATTATCATAGTAAAGTGGTGGTTTTGAGAATTCATGGTGAGGAAGAATTCAAGTTCTTTAGTGATAGGAGTTTTGCACCTCAGAATCTTATCTCTACCATTACGACAAGAAAGATGCTTAAAAAGGGGTGTCAAGGATACTTGGCTTTAGTCAAGGACACAGCTGCAGAATAAAAATCAATTTTCGATGTTCCTGTAGCTTGTGAGTTTCCTAATGTCTTTCCTAATGAATTGTCGGGTTTACCACCTCATAGAGAGATAGAATTTTGCATTGATATGGTGTCAGGCACAACTTCTATCTCTATGCCACCTTAAAGGATGGCTCCTGCAGAGTTAAAAGAGTTGAAGGAGCAATTGTAAGAGTTGTTGGATAAGGGTTTTAGTAAACCCAACACATCTCCTTGAGGTGCGCTAGTGTTGTTTGTGAAGAAGAATAATGGTACACTCAAATTGTGTATTGACTACGGAGAATTGAATAAGGTGACTATAAAAAACAAATATAAACTTCTGAGGATAGATGATTTATTCGACCAGCTTCAGGGTGCACAGTTCTTCTAAGATTGACTTGAGATCAGGTTATCACCAGTTGTAGAATAGAGAAGCAAACATTTCTAAAATAACATTCCGTACAAGATATGGATTAACCAATGCACCAACAACTTTTATGGATTTGATGAATAGGGTGTTTAGACCATTTTTGGATCAGTTTGTGATAGTATTCATTAATGACATATAAGTGTATTCTAAGAGCATGGAAGAGCATGTGTATCATTTGAGAACAGTGTTGCAGACACTAAGAGAGCATCAGTTTTATGCTAAGTTCTCTAAGTGTGATTTTTGCCTTGAAAGTGTAACATTTCTTAGGCATGTATTGTCTAAGGATAGTATTCAAGTAAATCCACAAAAGATTGAGGCAATGTCTGAATGGCCTAGACCGACATCGGTTATGGAAATTCAAACTTTCTTGGGTTTGGTAGGGTATTATAGGAGGTTTGATCATAACTTCTTGAGAATTGTAACACTTACAACTCGCCTAACTCAGCAGAATGTGAAGTTTGTGTGGTCAGAAGCATGTGGGAATAGATTTTAACTACTAAAGGAGAGGTTAACTATGACACCAGTGTTGACTTTGCCTAATAGAGAAGACAAATTTACTGTGCATTGTGATGCTTCTAGAGTTGGTCTAGGATGTGTATTGATGTAGAATGGTAGGGTAGTAGCTTATGCTTCTAGACAATTAAAGAAGCACGAGCAGAACTATCCTACTCATGATTTAAAGATGGCCGCTGTTATCTTTGCTCTCAAGATTTGGAGACATTATATGTATGGAGTGGCATGTGAGATTTTCACTGACCACAAGAGTTTGAAGTATATTTTTTAGCAGAGAGATATGAATTTGAGATAAAAAAGATGGTTAGAACTTCTGAAAGACCATGATTGTGACATTTTGTACCACCCAGACAAGGCTAATATGATGGCAGATGCTTTGAGCAAGAAATCTTTAGGTAGTTTTGCTCACATTAGTGTGAAAAGGAGGTCGCTGATCCAAAAGATGTACAAGTTAGTAGACTAAGGATTGAGGATGAAAATAACCAAGTAAGGGGGATTGATAGCCCAGTTCAAAGTTAGATCGATATTGAGGGATAAGATCAAGGTAGCTCAAAGCCGATATTCTGATTTGTTGGAGCTTATAGAGAAAGTTCGTGAAGGGAAGTTTACTGATTTTAATCTTGATGATGAAGGTGTTTTGTGAATTAGTGGAAGATTGTGTGTTCCTAATGTGGACAATTTGAGAGAAAAGATCTTGGAGGAAGCTTATTATACAGCTTATAGTGTACATCCTGGTTCTACCAAGATGTACCACAACATAAAGGATATTTATTGATGGGATGGAATGAAGAAAGAAGTAGGAGAGTTTGTTTCCAAGTGTTTGACATGCCAGCAAGTGAAAGCAAAGCACTGGAAACCTTTAGGAAAACTTTAGCCTCTTTCGATTCCAGAGTGAAAATGGGAGAGAATCACCATGGATTTTGTGACAAGTTACCTCGTCCAAAGGATGGATACGATTCTATTTGGGTGATAGTGGAAAGGTTAACTAAATCAACTCACTTTCTACCAGTTAAAGCTACCTATTCAATGGCTAAATTGGCTAGACTGTACATCAAGCACATTTTGTGTCTTCATAGGGTGCCTATTTCTATTATTTTTTATAGAGATTCAATGTTTACCTCACAGTTTTTGTAGAAATTACAGGGAACATTGGGTACAAGACTTGATTTTAGCACTACTTTTCATCCTCAAACAGATGGTCAATCTGAGAGGATGATCCAAACACTTAAGGATATGTTGAGAATGTGTGTGATGGATCTTAGAGGCAGTTGGGATGATCATTTTCCATAAGTAGAATTTGCTTATAACAACAGTTATCATAGTAGTATTGAGATGACGCCCTATGAAGCCTTGTATGGAAGGAAATGTAGGTCCCCTCTGTGTTGGAAGGAAGTTGGACAAAGAGAGCTAACTGGATCGGAAAATATTAAGGATACATCTGAGAAGGTTGCTTTGATTAGAAGGAGACTAAAAACAGTAGCTAGTAGGCAGAAAAGCTATACAACCTTAAAAAAAAAAGGGTGTGGAATTCTAAGTTGGGGATTATGTGTTCTTAAAAGTATCACTAATGAAGGGTGTTATGAGGTTTGGCAAGAAAGGAAAGTTGGCGCCGAGATATATAGGGTCTTTTGAGATTCTAGAGAGAGTTGGTGTGATTGCCTATTGGTTGGCTTTACCTCCAAATTTGTCTCAAGTACATCCAGTATTTCATGTTTCGATGCTCAAAAAATATATTTCGGATCCTTCGCACGTTTTGCAACCCCAGAGTGTGGAAGTGAATGAAGATTTGACTTATAAGGAGGAGCCAGTTGCAATTGTTGACTATCAAGTTCGTCAGTTGCTTTCTAAGCAGATTCCTATGGTCAAAGTCTTATGGAGGAGTAACAATGTTGAAGAGCACATGTGGGAGACTGAGGCAAAAATGCAAGTGGCGTATCTTTATCTTTTCCCCCAGTAAAACCTTGCACTCTTTCTATTTGTTAAAATTCAAGAACGAATTTTTGTAAGGAGGGAAGATTGTAATGACCCGTATTTTACTTATTAAATTAAAGCATGGATTTTAAAGCGTTAATTATTATTTTTATGAAATTACTATTTAATGATTATTTTAACAAATTTTAATAATTATTAAGAGAATGTATTTATAAATATTTATGTGTATGTATATAATTAGTGATTGAATTTAAAGGTTGAGTGTAGTTTTTCAAATAAATTTTTAAGAGAGGGATTTAATGAATAATATTTCTACTCTTAATATTATATATACACACACACACACACACACACACACATAAATAAGTCATTTCCTTCTTATTTTTTTCTTTTCTTTTCTTTTTCCTTCTTTTTTCTTTCTTTTCTTTTCTTTCCTTCTTCTTCTTCCCTCCCCCATCGATAGCCACTGCCTGCACCAGCCACCACCGCCGGTTGCCATTAGCAGCTCTGGAACGTTACCAGCAGCTCCCACTTCTGGCCGGCCAACTCCTCTTCCCCTTCTCTTTCATTTTTTTCAACAACCAGGAAGAAAAAGGACCGCCATCAGCCATGGCCGTCAGTCTCATTCTGTTCGTCTTCCTCTACGTAACATTTTCCTTCTATCAATTTCACCGACCTACACTGGCAACCACCTCAATTTGAGGTAAAATGATTTTAGGGTTTTGGCCAATTTCTTCAAATTGTGTAGGAATTAAGCTCGGTGGTAGTTATAAGAATTGAAATTAGAGTCAAGAGCTTTCCATTGATATATTTTTTATAATTTTCTGAATTTATTAGAATTTTTAGATTTTTGGTATTCCGGTTACTGTTCCAGACCCGGGTGTTTTCATATTTTTTATAAATACTGTAAATTGTGTAGATTAAACTTTATAAAAAGAGTTTTATGAAATTATTTGTAGAATTTAAGATATAAATTTTTGAAAGAAATTATGTATAAATATATTTTTACAGGAAAATAAATATTTTATTGCTTATTCAGTTTTAATTAAATTTAAATTTATGTAACATGTTTAAGATAGATTTTAAATAATAAAAAGTATGAAAATAAATTTTATAAGTAAACTGGAATTTTTAGTTAATTGGATGTAATTTCGGAAATTATATGAATGATGAAATTTTATTATTTAAAAGCTTAAATAAGTTCTTTAATATTTTATTATATATTTGAATTATTTAAATATTTTATTTAAATTTAACAATAATATTAATTATGAAAGTTTAAAGGAAGTTTTATAATTTTAATTGTTTTAAATTGTTGTGTTTGGTTATATTAAATGAGAATTTTATTAAATATTTGAAAATAAATTTCCTTTATGTTTTAATTATTTAAAAGAATTTGATTTTAATAACTTAATTAAATTCTTTGATATGTTAGTAGATTTGATAAAATTATATTGTTTATATGTGTGTAATTGTATTGGTGCTCGGTTGGGCATAAAGTGTAATTCGGAAGCCCAACCTGAGTTATTGAGTTATGGGAATTATAGAAGTGTTGTTTTATGCAGGAATGACTCTACTTTCAGTTGAGAGATGTCTGTTTTACATAGAAAATTCTGCCAAATTTTTGGTAGATGTCTCGTGAAACGTGACATCAATATGTGCTAATTATTGAGTTTAATTAGTATTGTATCATAGATTGAGTATGTTCCTTAGAAATCTAGAATTTATAAGGTTAGGGATTTTAACCCATTTATCTTTTATATTTTCTTTTCCTATAGCTGCACCAAGAGCTAGGCCTTCAGAACAGGGCTAGTCGAGATAGCACCGAGGGGCGCGTTCTACCTGTGAGTTATTATTCATATAGAAATTCTCACCAACATCCGTATTTTGATGTTTATATGGTATAAATATGTTATGTTGCATTAGACCTTTTAATTGTTTGTGATTTTTGGCATTATTAATGTTATATATATATGTATGTGTGTGTGTGTGTGAATCTTGTACTTTTTGGTTTGGATGTTGATTATATATTATTATTATTGTAGTTTTGTTATTAAATGTTATATTTTTATAGGATAGTAGTGGAACATGCTACCACTGGGCTACACTAGGATTGTGTGTGCACTAGTACGCTAGACGAGTAGGATATGAATTTTTATTTTGATATGAGATTATATGGTGTGGGCATGTGGTTATATGAATTATTGAGATTTTTAAATAGAGAGGGGTGTGGCTGCAGCAACTTGGTTGACCTTTCAAGGTCTCAGAGCTAGTCATGTTGGTAGCGAGACTGCAGCAGCTCGATTGACCTTTCAGGGTTTTGGGGCTGGTCCACTGCCCAATTGGATAAGAGGAATATTATTTGGAATTAAGAAAACCTAATTGTCAGTGAGGCACAATATTTGAGGTTGCAAAAAATCCTAGGGTTCTATTCTAATCCTCCATCTATGTCTAGTTGTTGGTAAGGTAATGTGTTTGAGCATTTCAATGGAATGCATATATAAATTAAATAAATATAAATATAAAATAAATATTACTATGATGCTTGAGTATTTGTACCCTTCGGTTACATGCATATGCATAATAATAATTCACTCAGTGAGGTCTGACTCCCCTCAATTATTTTTTAGGATTCCTCTCTACAGACCTCCCGTAGTAGTCCTCTTTGCCGGACCCACTCTTCACTGGCTGATTTATGTAAATCTTATTCTAATTTCTTTTGTATTTCTTAGACGTTGCAGTGGTAGTATGTTCTTGTGGTATTGGTGTTGTGATAACTTTGGTAGTCATAATGTCTTTAGATTGGATGCTTAAATATTCTATCATGATGTTATATGGATAATTGCATGTTATATTAAAAAGGTTTTTAATTTTGAGGAAAATTTGTGATTATGTCTATATTAAAATTGTGTTTTAGGCTTGCTACGGATTCCGGATTAATGTGAATTCATGTTCCCTAGCGCCGGTCATAACCCTTGGGTTTGGGTTGTGACAGTAAATCTGTGAAGCAAATGCATCCTGACAAAAGCCCTGGACCGGATGGTTTAAATCTCACTTTTTATCAGAATTTTTGGCATTTACTTGGTCAGGACATATTTGATGTCTGTACCTCTTGGCTCAATGAAGGTCAATTTCCTCCTGGTTTGAATGATACACTCTTAGTTCTTATTCCTAAGTGTGCTACTCCGGATCAGATGAAGGATCTTCGTCCAATTGCCCTTTGCAATGTGCTGTATAAAATCTTGGCCAAAGTCTTATCCAATAGACTGAAATTTTTATTGCCTAATGCGGTTGATGAGTTTCAATCAGCTTTTGTTCCATGCCAAGCTATCACTGATAATGTTTTAATTGCATTCGAGCTTCTTCACAGCATGAATTGTAGGATGAGGGGTAAGCATAGCTGCATAGCTTTGAAACTTGATGTTAGCAAAGCTCATGACAGAATTAACTGGTGCTTTCTTCAGTCTATGTTAGCTAAGTTAGGTTTCATGATACATGGATCAAATGGATCATGTTTTGTGTTCGGAGTGTTGCTTATTTTGTTTGCTTGAATGGTGATCTGGTTGGGCCTATTTTTCTGGGAAGAGGACTGAGGCAAAACGACCTTTGTCGCCCTATCTCTTCATTTTATGTGTTCAGGGACTCTCTTCTCATCTTCAATATGCTCAATTGTCCAGATGTATTAATGGCGTGAAAGTTTGTCGAATGGCTCCGAAAGTGTCCCATCTTCTTTTTGCTGATGATAGTTTCCTATTTTTTCAAGCAACAAATAAAGAATGTCAAGCTGTCAATGCTGTTTTGAAGAAGTATGAATGTGCCTCTGGTCAATCAATTAATTATAAAAAATCCGGTGTCATGTTTAGTCCCAATGTTCAGCCTCAAGTTCAACAGATTTTGAAAACCATTTTGGGTGTCTCTAATTCGCTTAATTCAGGAAAATATATTGGTTTACCGTCTCTTATTGGTAGATCAAAGAGGGCTATATTTGCTTTCTCAAGAGAGAGACTTTGGAAAAGGATTCAAAGATGGGAAAACAAGTTTTTATCGAAAGCTGAAAAGGAAGTGCTAGTGAAATCTGTTGGCCAACCCATTCCTACTTATTGCATGGCTATGTTTTTAATCCTAATTTCTGTGTGTGAGGAACTCCAAAAAATGTTAAACTCTTTTTGGTGGGGAACCAATTCTCATGGTCACTCGGGTATGCGGTGGCGTAGTTGGAATTATCTGTGTACTCGAAAAGAAGATGGCGGACTTGGTTTTCGAAATCTCACAGGGTTTAATCATGCCATGTTAGCTAAGTAGGGCTGGCAAATTTTATCTAGTCCACACTCCTTAGTTTCTCGTATCTTCAAAGCCAAATAATTTCCTCATGGGAACTTCTTGTCAGCTGATTTGGGTAATAACCACAGCTATGTTTGGAGGAGTGTGTGGTTGTCTAAAGGCATTCTAGATAAAGGTTGCAGATGGTGAGTTGGGAATGGGCATCAAATCCGAGTTTGGCATGACCCTTGGATTCGTGAGAAGACAAATTTCAAAGTTGACAGGGTGGTGGATTTAATAATGTTGATTTGAAGGTTAGTGATCTGATATTTCCTCAAGGAAATTGGAATACTAGTCTGTTGCAAATATTGTTCAATCCTGATGATGAGCGTTTAATTTCTAGAATTCCACTACCTTCTTTTCCTTTAGAAGATTGTATTGTATGGCATTATTCCAATCATGGGTGTTATCTGGTTAAATTTGGCTATCTTGTTTATATGGAGTCCTGGAATGACATCGAACAGAGAACGCAGTTGTTTGACTGGAAAAAGTTATGGCAGCTTCCTTTGCCTCCTAAAGTTAATGTTTTCCTTTGGCGACTTGTTGATGATTGTCTTCCGCTTCAAATAAAATTTCTGAGTCTAGGTATCTCCATTCCTATCTCTTGTGTTATTTGCTCTTCGGATGTTGAGCATCAGTGGCATCTTTTTGTTGACTGCCCTTTTGCGTAGAGCTGCTAGCAGATTGCCAATCTAAATCTGTCCACCGCAGGTTTGATGACTTCCGGAATGGCTTCGCCAGCGTCTTAACCACAGTTCATCAGACACCTTGGTTAAAATTATTATGGTGTTATGGTCTATATAGGGGCAGAGAAATAAGAAATTATGGGAAGGTCGTCTTTTATCACCCTTTAGAACGGTAGAGTTAGCGACAGATTTCTACTCTCAATGGCTTCAAGCTCGGAATAACTCTCATCCCTTGTACAGTAGTGCATGTTCAGCTCCGACTGTACAAAAATGGTGTAAACCTTCAGTAGGATGGCTAAAGTGCAACACAAATGTCGCTATGTCTACTGATAAATCTGAGATGGGTATTGGCATTCTTATCAGGGATGATAATGGTGCTGTTCTTTGGGGTAAATGGTTTAAAAAAGCACGATTTTCATCTGTTAAGGAAGCAGAATGTTTTGGTTTGAGAGAGGCAATTCGTTGGTGTCAGGAACTTCATCTTTACCAGGTGCAATTTGAACTCTTTACAAGTGATTAATGCCGTTAAACATCCTTCCGATGATGCTACTGAATTTGTTTTACTTATCCATGATTGTATCTCTCTTAGTGAATCTCGTTCTGATTTCACATTTCATTTTGTTAAAAGGCTTGCAAATGGATGTGCCCACGCTCTAGCCAAAGCAGCTTTACGCCATGCAGGTCCTTACGAGTTTTTGTTCCCTCTTCTTCTTGGAAAGGCTTTATGTAATGATAAATAAAATTTTTCCTTTCTTCCAAAGAAAGAAACTTGTTGAACTCTAATTAATTTAATTTGACTAGGTACAACCACTTTTTGTGGCATAAATCTTTTGACAATTAATTAATTTTTACCTGCGTTAAATATTTTCAAGGTTACCTAACTATATTCTTGTTGTAGTTTGGTTACTAACTTTAATTTGTTTCCTTTTAATAACTGAACTTTGACTTCGTTTTAAAAAAGGTACTATCCAAAATTTTTAGTCCTTCAATTTTATCATTTTCAATTTAGTCCAATAATACAAAAAATCCTAGAATTTTCTTCTTTTACCTTATTCCGCGACTCTAATTTCTTTTATCTTTAATATGAAATTGCTCAAGGAGTTGGTTCGCTTCATTTTTTATATTGTTGAATGAAGTCAATCCTGATAGATTATCGGAATTTGAACTCTATGTTCGATTTCCCACTATTCTTACAATTTATTCAAAAACTAAGTAGATTATTGAAAATTATA
This sequence comes from Mallotus repandus, assembly GCA_949671775.1. Taxonomy (NCBI): domain Eukaryota; kingdom Viridiplantae; phylum Streptophyta; class Magnoliopsida; order Malpighiales; family Euphorbiaceae; genus Mallotus; species Mallotus repandus. The sequence continues at coordinate 6,648 of CATIWM010548013.1, read as the reverse complement.
ATAATTATATTAATAATAAACAACTTTCTATTATATTCAACATAATAATAATAATGGTTATAATATTCTAAATCAATATTAAATTCTTCTTAATCAACTTTAAGTAATTCTTGTTTTAAATTTCTAAAATTATTAGCATTAGACTTATCAAATAAACATAGATGCTGAACAAGATTTTCTACAATACAAGACATGAAGAAAATAAAAATATAAGCAAAACTCTATTTTATTTATTTCCTATAGAACCTATGGACTTATTTGTAAAAAAAGTTCAAGTGCGGACTAAATTGATAATTATGAATTCATTGTGGATTAGAAAAAGTTTCTAGGTTTGAAATCAAATAGAAGTTAAGTAACCAAAAAGATATGAATTGAAGTTTGGTGATCAAAATGAAATAAGGGGAAAGTTTGGTACCCTCCTAAATAATTAATCCATTTTTACCTTTCTAATTCCTGTCATACTTATCAATGGATCAAATGTGGCACACCAAATTAAAATTTTCTTTTCATTGTTGAGAAGCAAAATGAACCAAGAAAATTCATGAATCATGTAGGTCTTCAGTAAAGATCCGACTATGAATGGTGCCTTCCCATATACTTTAACAGGGATTGCGAACGATATAGTGAAGGTTAAGCATGTTAATGTATATATGCTGGTGTATTTTTAAACTAATATAGACACCAACAGTTGGAGATGTTAGTGTCACATGGCAAACGTGGATTCATGATGGGCACACACCACATGATGGGCTCAAGACACCAAGTGATGGTTACATGAATATTCCTGACAACTCCACTTATAAGCACTTATTCAGCATTGTATATAAAAACATTATTCAGCATTGTATAAACATCATCTCTGTAATGATTATTTAGATATATCAAAGGTAGAACATCTCTTCTTCATACTCTGTTTATACATGGTATCAGAGTAAAGAAATCTGTAATGCTTTTTATTTTTTTTCCGCCACTTTCCTTCTCTGTTTTCTCACTTGCATCCATGGCTAACGCGAACAACAACAAACTTGCCCTCCCTAATGCCATTTCTTCAAATACTATATCTACTCATCACTCCGTTTCAATCAAACTTACCCATAATAATTATTTAGCCTGGAAAACACAATTCATTACCCTTCTAAACTATCAAAATTTAATGGGATTTGTTGATGGCACCTCCCCTTCCCCACCTCAAACCATTAACAATGATGCCACACCTCTTGTTCCCATTTCAAACCCTGCATATACATCATGGTTTCAGCATGACCAAATGCTCCTAACTTGGCTTCTTTCCTCTCTGTCAGAAGAAGTATTCCCCTACATCATCGGCCTAACATCCTCTCAAGCTGTTTGGTCATCCTTGGAAAAATCCTTAGTTCCATTTGCCAAAATCGTCAGCTGCAGCTTAACATAGAACTTTAAGAGCTTAAGAAGCATGACATGTCCATTACTTAATACCTTTGCAAGGCCAAAACTCTCTCCGATGAACTTGCCTCTGCTAGTCGTCCTCTCTCAGCTGCAGAGTTCAATGCCATTGTCTATAGAAACATTGGCACTGAATACCATAGCATCATCACGGCCCTTAGCCTTCGACCTGAACTAGTTAGCTTTAATGAGCTTCATAGTCACCTTGTTGCTCATGAGGTTTTACTCAAAAGCTCTCATGAATCACCTCTGGCCAATCTATCATACAGACCCCCACTACTGCCTACACCAAGTACTGCTCCTAACCCACCTCACTACTGGTCTTCATCACCTTTTGTTGGTTATGCTCCTCGCCCGACTTGGTCCTCAGTGTCCTCGTAACGTCCCATGCGAGCTTAGACCTAGTCCCATTCAAGTCGTAAAATCACATGTCAAATCTGTGGCATTCTTAATCACGCCTCTAATTGGTGTCGCAAGAGATATACAACCACCACCGGTTCATTTTTCCCACCAACACAAGCATTCATGGCTGCTCAGCCCAACACCTCTCCTTGGATAGGCGATACAGGTGCTAATGTGCACATCACACTGGATATGGCTGCTCTCACCCTCCCTCAACAATATAATGGTATTGATTCCCTTCTAGTTAGTAATGGACAAGGTTTGGCAATATCACATATTGGTTCATTATTTATTTCTTCCCCTTCTAAATTATTTCATTTACCTAACACTCTCCTTATACCTAAAATTACAAAACCTTTGCTTTCTGTCTTAAAATTTTGCACTGACAATCATTACTTCTTTGAATTTTGGCCTTCTTTTTTTATTATTAAGGATCAACACACCAGACAGGAACTCCTAAAGGGCGTGAATGAGCATGGCCTATACCATTTTCCCTCTATACTTGCAGCCTTGACCGCCACTACACCATCCTTTTCCTTATGGCACTCTCGTCTAGGACATCCCAATAATCGTACGGTGCAACAAGTCTTAAGAAAAAATGCTTTACCATCTGAGCCTCCTACATCTAATGTCAAGTGTGAGTCCTGTTTGTTAGGCAAATTAGCAAAAATTCCATTGGCTTTAGTAGAGCATAAAAGCTCAAAACTATTTGACATTATTCATTCTGATGTCTGGGGTCCCTTCCCTATCCTATCTAATGTTGGCTTTAGATATTTTGTTATTTTTATTGATGACTTTACTAGAGTTACTTGGATTTATTTTCTAAAAAATAAAAGTGAGGTTTATGACATTTTTCTCAATTTTCAATCTCTCATTCTAAATCAATTCAATGCCAATATTAAAGCCTTTCACTCTGACTGGGGCGGTGAACATCAAAAACTAAATAAATATTTAAAAAAAGGAATTATTCATCGCATTGCCTGCCCCTATACACATTAGCAGAATGGTACTGCTGAAAGAAAAATTCAACATGTCGTTGATACAGGCCTCACATTATTAGCTCATAGTCACATCCATTTTAAATACTGGCCCTATGCTTTTGACACAGCTATTTCCCTAATTAATGGCTTACCAACTCCCATTCATCAAGGTCACTCACCATTCCTTCTCTTACTTGGAAAAACACCAAATTATGACTCACTCAAAGTCTTCGGATGCTCCATTTTCCTCTCCTTAGACCATATAATTCATATAAATTTAGGTTTAGAACCAAAAAAATGTGTGTACTTGGGACCCTTCACCACTCACTTTGGCCATAGATGTTTGGATCCCACAACTGGTTGAATTTTCATTGCACGCCATGTGTAATTCAATGAAACTATATTCCCATACCACCACATGCCTACCACTTCTTCATCCAGCTCCACACCCAATAAAACACCTTGGTAGCATATTGTCTCAGCAGGCCATGCAAATCCATGCACGTCAGGTACTCTTACTTCCTTATCTCTATCACATTCTTTTAATTCTACTTCATCTCAAACTTTAGTTTCATCCTCTACCTCAACTTATCTAAACCCACCCAATATACAGCCTTCTTCTCCCACTCCGTCCCAACCTCCATCGCCCTCCTCTATCTCTAATTACTCTATCCACACAGACTTACCTCCCTCATCTAAACCACCTGAATTAAATCTACTCATAGACTTCACCTTTTATCCTCTTACTCAATCCACATCTACCAACAAACAGCATCCCTTCTCTTCTGATCCTCAACCCCACCCCACACGTACACACCCTATGACACTTCGGCCATAAACCAAGAACCATCGCCACGCACACACAGCCAAACTTCCCTCTTCTTCCACACCTGACATACCTTACTATTCCTCCTAACCCAACATACTTTCCCTTGCATCTTCTTTTTTCTCTCAAGCCAACAAATGCTCTCATTGGCGACAAGCCATGAGTGATAAAATCACTGCCTTATTACATAACCAAACTTGGATTTTAGTCCCTCCACCAAAAGAAAAAAATATTGTGGGCAATAAATAGCTTTATCATGTGAAGAAAAATGTCGATGGAACTCTATCTAGATTCAAGGCAAGATTGGTTGCTCAAGGTTACACCTAACAACCCGGACTTGACTACAAGGAAACCTTTAGTCCCATGGTTAAAGCAATAACCATACGAACTATCATTGCTTTGGCCTCAATGCACAAATGGACTCTCAAGTAGTTAGACATCTCAAATGCATTTCTACTTAGTTTCCTAAATGAAATGTTGTACATGTCGCAACCTCAAGGCTTTGTTGATTCTTCAAAACTGGATCATGTTTGTTTGTTAAAATGATCTCTCTATGGCCTTAAACAAGCGCCAAGGGCTTGGTTCAATCGGCTTAGTGATTTCTTAGTTCACTATGGATTCAAAGCATCAAAAGGTGACTCCTCTCTGTTCATTCTGCGTGAAAGTACAAATTCTTTATTTATTCTTATTTATGTCAATGACATAATTGTGACTGGGTCCTCACCTTACTTCATTGGTAAATTCTTGCACTCTCTACAAGCTGAATTTTTGGTTCGCGATATTGCCTTTTTGCACTACTTTCTTGGCATCAAAGTGGTACATAAATCACATGGCATAGCCTTAAATCAATGTAAGTATTTGCATGACCTTTTGGTTAAAACAGGAATGGACAATGCCAAACCATGTTCTACTCCAATGGCCACATCTCCTACTTTAACTAAGAATTCAGGTCCTTTGCTCTCTAATGGTGAGCAATATTGCCATGTTATTGGTGCCTTGTAATATGCCACAATAACATGACCTGATATTGCATTTGTAGTTAACCGCCTCTGTCAATTTATGCATTCCCCAACTGACTTTCATTGGACAGCAGTCAAGCGTTTATTACGCTACATTTGCCACACTCTTGATGACTCCTTGTTCTTTACTCATGACTCCCCTCTTCATTTACAATGTTTTTCTGACAGTGACTGGGGTGGCTGCCCTAATAACCGTCGATCTACTAGTGGCTATGCTATTTATCTTCGCAACTCTTTAATTTCCTAGAATGTAAAGAAATAGCCCACCATTGCTCGCTCTTCAACCGAAAGTGAATACAAAGCCCTTGCAAACACCACAGTTGAATTGTTATGGATTTCATCTCTTCTCAAAGAATTTGGAATTCCTTGCACTCAAAAATCTACTTTATGGTATGATATTGTTTTGCAATTTATCTTACCTCCAACCTCGTATTTCATGCCCAAACCAAACACATAGAGTTAGATTATCACTTTGTTCGAGAGCAAATTGTTCAAGGTAATGTGCAAGTTTATTTTCACTCTTCGGCTAATCAAATTGGAGATATCTTTACCAAGCTGTTGGGTTCTCGGCAATTTCAATTCCTTAAGTCCAAACTCAGACTTTTGTGCAGTCACCCATCGGCTTGAGGGGGGCTGTCAATGTATATTTATATGCTGGTGTACTTTTAAACTAATATATACACTTGTGCTGGAGATGTTACTGTCACATGGCAGACGTGGATTCATGATGGGTACACACCACATGATGGGCTCAAGACACCAAGTGATGGTTACATGAATATTCCTGACAACTACACTTATAAGCACTTAGTCTTGTACTCATCAGGTCATATAGTTAGCTTCAGCATTGTCTATAAAATGATCCTTGTAACGATGATTGACAGATATAAAAAGTATAACATTTCTTCTTCATACTCTATTTGGATTACCAGGTTATATAGACAACAGAGAAGATTATTACTGCATAATTTTTTATATGCATAAAACAAAATTGAGAATAAACAACAACTTATCTACATTAAAAATGGGAAGCACACAAGAAAATAGGGTTAATAATTCCCAATTGCTACGTAATGTAAACTAAGCTTTGGTGGACAAAGGACGTTCATACCTCAACTCCCACATAGGCAAGTAATGAAAAGCGAACTTGTAAGCCTCCCGAAATTTTGCTATCTGTTTATATGCCTCAAGAATATGAATAAAAGCCAAATTTTGTAATTTATCCTTCTTTTTTTCTTAAAGGTTTACAATAGGTGTTGACATCTTAGGCAGGACAATGGTACAAGATAAATCCCCCGAAGCTACTATTGAAGAGATCAGACTGCTAGAATCTATAACTATTGCTTTTGAACTAAGTTCCTCTAACTTATCAGCTGATAATGCCGGTTGTAAATCTAGGTTTGAGCTTCCATCCAAACTAGAAACTTGGCCTACACTGTCATCCTCTATATCAGTAGAGACAAATGAAGAAGCACCCAGGGCTTCAGTAAACCCATTGTCATAAGCATAAGAGTCTAGGCTAGTTATCTCACTCTCTAAATTCCTAACATATTTGATATCAGATGGAGTATATGTCTCCATTCCATATGAAATCACATTTGAAAAAGCCACTAAACCAGAAGGTAACATTTCATTTTCAGTTTGACCAGTTCTAGCATTTACAACAGCACTATCAACCACATGAGCACCATGAAGTTCTTCCTGCCCTTATGTTGTCACCATCAATCCAGTTCATAACATTAACCTGGAAAATTGAATCATAAATTATGAGTACAAATAAAACTTGGAAACAAGAAACATAGCACAGTAATTACATTCACAAACATCAAACACTAAGCCTAATCCTAAAAATGCAGAATAAAATAAGTCCAAGAAGCTTAATCAAGGTCCATTTATACAACATGAACATCAAGTCATTGACAATGCCAAAATCAATTAAATAAAGTGTTTATGCTATTTCAAATTCCAAAATAATGCTAAATCAAGCAGTTGCACCAGA
>CATIWM010548010.1:0-23291 GCA_949671775.1 Mallotus repandus | reverse complement strand
CTTAACCTACCTGAATCCCACCATCCATCTCTCTTTCAATTTCTTTTCTTTTCCTTTTCTCTACACATTTGCTTTTGCCCTTTTACACCATACTCACTATAATCACCATCTTCCTCATCCTTACACCCTACCCATTTTCTTTATATTCTATTCTTATCAATACATCATTTCTTTTATCATGGGTAAGACAAGGGGTTCTTCATCCAAAAGACAACATATTAAGGAAGAGCACTAAGAAGAAGAGGACCTTGCACCCACCTACAAAGCCAAATTTCCCATTCTTTCACATGAGGAAGGTGCTAAATTCACCACTATTAAGTTTTGGGAAATCATCGGTTGTAAGTATATTCCTACCTCTCTTCTCAATGATGTAGGTATGAATGAATCTTCTAATCAATTATTGGCAACTTGTGGGCTTATGAAATTTGTGTTTATGCATGAAGATACTTATGTTGAGTCGATCACTAAATTTTATACAACCTTAGATGTGAATTCAAATAATTCTCAAATTCTGGAATTTTGCATGTTAGGGACAAAACACCAACTTACATATTCATTCATGTAGAGAGTTTTTGGTTTTAAAAAGAATGTTATGTGTGATCCCCCTAAGTCTTTTAGATTAAATGAATTCTGGACCTTTTTGACTGACTTGCAAACCCCATTTCAACCCAAGAAAGGTAAGGCTATGTTCATTAAGGATTTCAAATTTGGTGATTACTCGACTGGCCTTATCCTAGAGGCTTTGTTCTCGTTGTAGCTATAGGAAAATAATAAAAGATAAATAATTAGGATTAAAATCTTAACCTCATACATTCTAGATTTCTATGGAAAAACTTGATCTAAGACACGACTCTAATAAAATTAAAAACTTAACAAAAATCGATGTCATGTTTTACGAGAAATCTACCAAAAATTTGACAAAATCTCCTCTATGAAACAGACATCTCTCTACTAAAAGTCGAGTTGTTCCTACACAAAATCATACTTCAAAACTATCCACAACTCAACATCTCAGGTTGGGCCCCCGAACTACATTTTATGCCCAACCGAGAACCAACGCAACAACAGATATAAAAAAAATTTAATTTTTCTCAAATCATTAATATATCATAAAAATTTAGTTAACTAATACAATTTAATTTATTTATATAATAAAAATGTAAAGGAAATTTATTTCCAAATAAATAATAAAATTTTTCATTATAAATAAAATTTCGTTCATGGAATCAAATTTCCATTTTTACCACTAAATTAACATTAATTATAAATAACTATTTAAATCACTCAAATAAATCATAAAAATAATAATAATAAATTTATTATTCATTTATTTTTCTAAAATTACTACTAATTAACTGAAAAATGGAAATTAAATATAAAAATTATTTTTATCCTTTTAATATTTAAAATCAACTAAAAATGAAAAGTTTAAGACTGAGGGCGACATCTGGTGTGGCCAGAGCCAACAACGGTGGCTTTCTCCGTATTCGGCCACCTGAAAAATGCGAAGGAGAGGGGTAGAAACAATCGGCCGAAGGAGGAGGAGCAGCTAGCGGCGTCGTCTAGTGCTGACCAGCGATGTTCGGTTGTGGCTGGGTAGACGGTGGCATGGCTAGTAGCAAGGATCGAGAAGAAGAAGAAGAAGAAGAGAAAGGAAAGAAAGAGGAAAATAAAAAAATTTATTTGTTTTTTTAATAATAATAATAAAATAACTATTCTCCCACCAATTCATTCTATATATATATATATATATATACAACTATACTCAAATTAAAATTTTTAATCACAATATTTACACATAAATATTTATAATACATCCTCTAGTTATATCAAAATTATCAAAATACTTATTTAACCACAATTTCAAAAAAATAATAATTAACTCTGAAAATCCATATTTAATTTAATAAATAAAATATGGGTCATAACAATCTTCCCCCCTTACAAAAATTCATCCTCGAATTTTAATAATTAGAAAGCAGTACAAAGTTTTTTCAAGGAAAAAGATAAGGATATGCCACCCGCATTTCTACCTCAGTCTCCCACGTGTGCTCTTCAACATTGTTGCTCCTCCATAAGACTTTGACCATAGGAATCTGCTTAGAATGTAACTAACGAACTTGATAGTCAACAATTGCAACTAGCTCTTCCTCATACGTCAAATCTTCATTCACTTCCACACTCTGGGGTTTCAAAACATGCGAAGGATCCGAAATGTACTTCCTGAGCATCAAAATGTGAAACATTGGATGCACTTGAGACATATTTGGAGGCAAAGCCAACTGATAGGCAACCATGCCAACTCTCTCTGAAATCTCAAAAGGCCCTATATATCTCGGTGCCAACTTTTTATTCTTGCCAAATCTCATAACACCTTTCATTTGTGACACCTTCAAGAATATAAAATCCCCAACTTGAAATTCTACATCCTTGCACTTCGGGTCTGTATAACTTTTTTGCCTACTTGCTGTCTTTTCTAATATTTTTCTGATCAAAGCAATCTTCTCAGACGTATCCTTGATATTTTCTAGTTTAGTTAGCTCTCTTTCTCCAACTTCATTCCAACACAAAGGGGACCTACACTTTCTTCCATATAAAGCTTCATATGGTGCCATCTCAATACTACTATGGTAGCTATTGTTATAAGCAAACTTAACCAATGGCAAATGATCATCCTAACTACCTCCAAGATCCATTACACACATTCTCAACATATCCTCAAGCAGTTAGATTGTTCTCTCAGACTGACCATCCATCTGAGGATGAAAAGTAATACTAAAATCAAGTCTAGTACCAAAGGCTTCTTGCAACTTCTACCGAAACCGTGAGGTAAACATCAAACCTCTATTAAAAATAATAGAAACATGCACCCCATGAAGACACACAATGTGCTTGATGTACAGTCTAGCCAACTTGGCCATTGAATAAGTAGCTTTAACTGGTAGAAAGTGAGCTAATTTGGTTAACCTATCCACTATCACCCAACTGGAATTGTATCCATCTTTTGAATGAGGTAACCCTATCATAAAATCCATGGTGACTCTCTCGCATTTCCACTTAGAAATCGAAAGAGGTTGAAGTTTTTTTGAAGGTTTCTGGTGCTTTGCTTTTACTTACTGGCAAGTCACACACTTGGAAACAAACTCCACTACATCCTTCTTCATTCCATCCCACCAATAAAACCCCTTTATGTTGTGGTACATCTTTGTAGAACTAGGATGTACACTGTAGGCTGCATAATGAGCTTCTTCCAAGATCTCTTCTCTTAAGTTGTCCACATCAGGAACACATAACCTTTCACTAATCCACAGAACACCTTCATCATCAAGGTTAAAATCAACAAACTTCCCTTCACAAACCTTTTCCATAAGCTCTACCAAATCAAGATCTCGGCTCAGAGCTGCTTTGATCCTAACCCTCAAAATTGATCTAATTTGAACTGAGCTAACAACCCTCATGTCCTGGTTATCTTCATCATTAACCCTTGGTCCACTAACTTATGCATCTCTCAGATCAAAGGTCTCCTTTCCATACTAACGTGAGCAAGACTACCCGAGGACTTCCTACTCAAGGCATCTGCTACCACATTAGCCTTGCCTAGGTGGTACAACATGTCATAATCATAATCCTTTAGAAGTTCTAGCCATCTTCTTTCTCTAAGATTCAGATCACTCTGCTAAAAAATATACTTCAGACTTTTATGGTTAATGTAAATTTCGCATGTCACGTCATACAGTTAATGCCTCCAAATCTTGAGAGCGAAGATAACAATGGCCATATCTAGGTCATGGATAGGATAGTTCTGTTCATGCTTCTTCAATTATCTGGAAGCATAAGCCACTACCCTACCATTCTACATCAATGCACAACTTAGGCAAACTCTAAAAGCATCGTAGTACACAGTGAACTTGTCTACTCCATTAGGCAAAGTCAACCTTGGAGCAGTAGTCAACTTCTCCTTTAGCAGTTGAAAGTTATTCTCACATGCTTCTGACCACACAAACTTCACATTCTTCTGAGTTAGGCAGGTCATAGATGTTGCAATCCTTAAAACATCCTGAACAAACCTCCTATAATACCCTGCCAAACCCAAGAAACTCTGAATCTCTATGACTGATGTCAGTCTAGGCCACTCAGATACTCCCTTAATCTTCTATAGATTAACTTGAATGTTATCCTTAGACACTACATGTCCAAGGAATGCAATACTTTCCAGCCAAAAATCACACTTTGAGAACTTAGCATAAAGCTGTTGTTCTTTTAATGTTTATAGCATTGTTCTCAAGTGATACACATGCTCTTCTATGCTCTTCGAATACACCTAATCTGAAGGGCATCTGTCATACATCAAGTTTTGATTGTCCCAAAAAAGGTTCGATGATGAAAACATCTCTTTGAATATGATAAGTGTCTGTTCATTTGTACCTCCTCTAGAGCATGTCGTGAGTCTGAAAAGACGAAACAGAGCAAAATTGGCTACCAAATCATTAAGTCGTACCCCGATTTTATGAATTATGAATTATCAGAATGATAAGTAGCTCATTTCGAGCAACCTTCACTCAAAATGTGCAACTCATTAGACCAATGTTCATCTCATAAGACCAGAGTTTAACTTTGCAAAAATTAGAAGTCGATTTTTGATAAAAAGGACATTGGAAACACGTCTAAAAGCCCTGAAAACCTCCTGAAGTGACCCCAAAATATTTTGCGTAATCCCGAGAAGTAGCACATGAGGAAATTTATAGCGAGTGACCACACCTGAACACACTTTGCTCACGCATGAAAATGGAAGCAGATTTTGACAAAACAGATGTTGGAATCGCATCTAAGAGGTCCAACCTTAGAAGCAATCTCGGAATAGCGCACACATGCTTGAAAATTAGTGCGTGAGCATGTTAACTGTGCATGATTACGCACTTGAGCACGTGATCACACATACTACCACATCATCATATGCCCGGATAAGCGTGCACACGAGTAAAATCATGCACACATACCTTGGAACGCATGATTTTTCCCACTTTTCCTGATAAATAGAGGTCTCTATCTCTATTTGAGGGGGGCCAAAGCCAAAAAGGCATACGCACACACTAAAACACTATCAAATTGAAGACTCAGGAGTCCTAATTTACACACTTTTAGCTTATTTACTACATTTTTTTTAGGATTTTTAGACTAACTTGAACCAAACCCACCCACATCTTTGTCAAAGTACGCTTCAAAGGTATATAAAATTACATTCTACATGTCATTTTCAACCTCTCGATAAGGACAACTTGAAAATTCTGCAAAGCTAAAGTTTCAAAAACCCAAAAACGAGCTCAGTCGAATCTGAGGACCAAATAATCATTTTTGCATGTTTATTTCACTATTTTGCATTTTACTTTTGTCATCGCCAGCAGTTGAGAAATTATTGTGATTTATGTGATGAGACTAGCAATTTGCATGCTGATTGAATAATTTTTGCTCTATTTTGCCCATAATAAACTATCATTTTGCATCAATATGCATTCAATAAACACAAAAGCTTACTTATCTAAGCTAAAGCTTCGATATTACGGTCCAATGATGGAATGATCATTATTTATTATTTATCTTATCATTTAGGAATGCTTTATAATAATTCCTACAAGAGCATGAACTATGTGTATTTATTTAATAATTCATAATGCATCAATCATTTTTTTATGCTTATCTGATGTCCAAGTGGATGAATAGATGGAATTGCACATAGTTGTGTTAACCTCTGTCTTGCAGGTGTTTCTAGATTAGGAGTAGATTTACATTTCCATACCTTTTTTCTCTCTTAAATGTATTTACTAGGAAAGCCTTGTAAATAATCATGCTAAATTTCTCTTATTTTCCGTTATTATCCTGTGTTTATGTGAATGTGTAATATATCAATTATCATACCAAAACTAGGGTACTGCGGTAGCCATATATTGAGTATCATCATGAGAAATAGCCAAAAAGTATATGAGATCTACCGGGCTCAGAATCTCTGTTGAGGATGGTACTCGTTGCATGACCCGATGTCATCCCTTTCATCTTTTCCTAGTTTTCAGAAAACTAGGTAGCGACTCTAAACACAAAGCATCTCGCATCCCCTCAAGACCAATCACTTGTCCCTATCCCATAAACAGAATGGATGTCCCATTCCCATGTCCCTCGAGATCAAAAAACACAAAGCCTTTCCATGAGAGAGAGAAGGGCAAGTTGCTCACAATGGCGACTCCATTGGGGACTCTAGTTAGAGAGATCAATTCAAAAATGACTATTTCTCATTACACTATACTCAATCATATGGAGCCATTCACTAGTGCATTTGCACTAAACAATCACATGTGCACTCTTGGTCCCTATCAGCCAACAATGACAAAAAGTGATCCACTATGATTCCACATGAGTTATAGGGTGACCAATTCAGATTTGTCACCTTTAGCCTTTACTCGTGGTTTCGCCGGACTTGACTGACCAGTGTCTATAACCCAAGTCCTTAAGGGGGGCGACCTGAGTTCTTAAAAGAATGCTAGACTCACTGACTGGAGTCCATAACCCTAGTCATAAGGGGGCAATCTCGCTAAAGGAGCCCTTAGCCTTTTACCCTCGACTCAGCCCATGTAAATAAAATAATAGAATTCTCCACTAGGTCCCCACCAAGCTTTGCATGCTAGCCTTGATGTTGTCCGTTTGACCTGACATTCACAAGTGCTATGACGCTTTTAGTTTCTATCACCAATTGACATCATTACGTCCGTTCTCACAGATTGCTCACACTTAGACTGTGTGATCCTTGTTTTCCTTGCATAAGCCCGATGTGCAAGAAATGATAAGAATCATCCACCTTAGTACGAATAGCCTGTGAGAATTGGTGAATAGTGACACCTCTCGATGACAGAACCTATGAGTGTCGTCCATTTGTCCTTATCAGATGAAATAAATGGGTATGGAATTCAGCTAGATTGCAGACATTTGTGTTGAAAGAATCAAATTGTAAACTATCAAATGATATTTAATGTCTCTTGGTAAACGTATCGAATATCAATGCGGGGACATGAAATTGGACCCCTTTTGTTGGCTATAGCCCCTGTGCACGTGGGCGCGTATGGACTATAGATGCCATTTGTGATCTAACGACTAGTCCCCACATTCAAATTTTATGATTACCTCAAGTACATTTAAGCATTGTTCCTTAGTTTACCTTTTGGTTCTAATCAACATAAATTCAAACAGCATAGTCCGAGAGTGGAACCATAATCCCCTGTTGACTATTGGGTCAAAACCCACCTAGGAAAGGGACTGAGTAACCATATGGAGTAATAAGGTTGGAACCGAGAGCTTGCTTGTGATTGGTTTGTTCCCTGTGCAGGAAATACTAACCAATTTTATTCCTTTTTTATTCATGCAGATATAATATAGATGTAAATAGTATACACTAACTCATATTCTTCTTGCAGCCATCCTGCATTTTTGCATACATTCTCACCCCATTCCTTTGCATGGGCATATCATGCATACACGATAACTTTTCTATACCTTATGGCATGACAAGCATCCATAATTCTTTCTTTTAGGTTATCTTATTGATTACTAACCCTTTCTCTTTTGATGTGTTTTGTTTTCAAAGAGAATCATATGCATTCCTAATAAGGCTCCAAACACCAATAAAAATCTTATAGCATATGACATAACATGCATTCATATTGTCCTTATTCCTCATCCAAATCTCATCTTTTTGAATAACATCATGCATCTATGCATACATCTCACAATAATTGTACTCATACATGCATTTCATGATAGTTGCACTAACCCCATCATTTCTGCAGTCACAAACCCTAAAAGCAACCCTAAAGGGAGAGTCAGAAATAGTTAGAATTCAAAACGGCTAAACAATTTTGGGAATCAAAGCCTCAAAGAGCATAAGAAGGAATATATAGCTGGTAGTTACCTAACCAACATCCTCAAAGCTGAAATCAAGGCCATCTTTCAAACTGAAATCGGGAAAATCCTCAATCAAACCCATGAGGATAAGATAATCCTCTTAAGTGGTAAGGGGGTATTTGATACTCATGGTCCCAAATTGAACAAAGGAAAAGGGTTCTTAAGCATGCCTAAAAATACTGAAGATGATTGTGAGTTTTACGAAGAGGAGCTTTCACGATCCTCATTTGGGTAGCAAGCATCGATGAATCTGAACCGATAATAAAGAACCAAGAACTAGCCTATAGGATCACTCAACTTGAGGTTCTAATGAAGGAAAACACTGACACCCTAACCAGAGGCTTTAATTAACTTTTCATGCTCATGAATGAACTCCTACAAGATCACCCCAAGCAACCCTATCATTCTAAGCTTGATGAAGATAAAAGTTAAGAAATGGGTAACCAGAGTTCAGTGGATTATAATCTATTAGAGTTCCTAGAATCACTTATAGATCGCCCGTTGACCCACGAGAAACCTCAAAAGTTCAACCAACCTATCTTTATGATCTTTTAAACTCTTCGACACATAAACCTTTTATAACCTCATGAGCCCAAACCACTGCCAAATCCACTACCACCTCATATTAATCCAAACCTTTACTGTCACTTCCACCAAATGATTGGATACACCATTGATGATTGTAAAACCCTTAAAAATTCTATTATAGACCTAATTGACTCTAAGAAAGTTAAAGACTTGGAAAAGAAGCCCAGTGCTGAATTTAGCCCTTTTCCTAAATACCGAGACATACCCCGCACCAAAAATAAATCATTACCTAACCATTCAGTCACACCACAATCAAACATCATCTGTTATGCTCCACGTGAATCTTAAGCAAGTGATGGAACACCTAACTCACGAATCCCACCTATCCTCTAGAATCCTACATATGATCACCATAACAAAGGAGAGCAAAAAGAAACCATGGGAATTTATCGTATGTGAAAGTCACGAACAAGTAATATCAAAGCAACTAAAATTAAAAAGATCAATGAAACTCTTTTTGGATGTAAATAATGAACTATTGCTTTGTTATTTTGCTAGTGCTGAATGTTTATGTGGATTATTAGACATCTTAATGGAATGCTAACTTCTTTGTTTGTCATTATCCTATAATCTATTGATAATCTCTACTCACTTCATGCCTCATTAAAGTTAAGTGTTCAATTCTCGCAACAGCCTCATTTGCAAAAAAAATGATAAAAAAAAGAAGAAAAAAAATGAAAAAAAATGAAAAGAGAAGAAAAAAGAAAGAATAAAAGATAAAGAGCCCAACTAGGTGTGTAGAATCACCTAGGCAAAAAGGGAAAAATAAGATAAGAGATGATAATATGAGGCATATACTTGTCGCGAGCCACTCTTTGATTCATTTTTTAGATTATAAGAAGTGCAAACATGAAAGCTATTGAGCTTGCGTTCTCATTAAGATCCTTGGTTACTCCCTCAGATGTGTTGATCCTCCTGTTATTAATACTGATCCCAATTACTCTGGCTAGGAACTAATGATCATCTGACTCTCCTAAAGGACCTTGACCCGACATTCTAGAGAAAGCCCATTACCTTAGCTCCTTAAGAAGTTAGAGCCCAACTCTCACCTCTATCATATAGCATACTCATTTGCACCCCATGACTCATGTCCTAAGAGTGCAAGTCGATGTTATTATTCTTGACATACCAATACCATCATCCAATGCATACATGCATCAAATACATTCATACATAAGCTCAAAATAAAAATTATTTTGTTTCCATTCACACGCATGCATATACATGTCCTATGACAAGAAATAAGCTACCGTTCATCATGTTGCACAATCATCATGCATACATTCACATAACATATAAGTACATGGTCATCATCTAGAGGTACAATAAGCATAAATGTTGCAGTCATCATCAGAAAGCATAAAGTCAGTCATTAAGGGTACAACAAGCCATGCAAAAGCAACAATCACGCGATGCAAATGAATGCTACAACATATAGGATAGATGCTCAGATACAACACTAAAAGTCCATAACCTTAGGAAAATAATACAATACCGAACAACCATAGCCAAAAGTCTAGACCTAGCCTCCTAAAAACAACTACGTCAGCTATGGGTGCTATCAAGAACAAGAGTTGAATCTACTCAGGCATCCCTATAACTTGAGCCAAGCACCGTATCCTCTGCATCCATCTCAAAAGCCACCAGTCGCACATGCAATTGATTAATCTGATCACAATAAGACGCTTTCTCCCTCTCCTACTCATGACTAGTGTGAATACTCACTCTATATTAAATAAACATCATGGATCACATCTCATGCATTCATAAAAACACATGCATTTGCATAAAATAGGAACAAATCAATAAAATAAGAAGGTAATACACTCTGCGCATTAGTGAACTCTATAAAATACTCCTACGTGCTAATCGTAGCAGTATACTAAGACTGAGTAGTGGAAACAGGCACTTGCAAAGCAAAAGAAATTAGATAATGTACAAATCAAGGAAAGAGAAAACCCTCGCAGAGTCAAAAGACTAACATGAGTAACGTCTGTAGGCACTACACCTAATAGCGTTGTACCCGCTCTAGGTAAAGAGAAACGTGCTCCCACTCTTGTAACCGACAGCTCGTACAATATCAGAGCTGCCATGTTCACAAAATCACCAAGAACGGCAGTGCTAGATCCCATACCATTGGCATATGTCATCCCCTTAGTCCTACGGCCACTTTCCTCTCCAAAATGAGAAGAATCTTATCTTTTTTTATGATGTCCAGAACACTACAGATAAACTCTCATAACTCATGTCATTTACTATTTAATACTAACAATGTTTGTTACATACTTATATGAAAACATAAAAAAATAAACACAGCTCAGGAGCATACCAAGTCAGAAGATGCTACCCTAGAAGTGGAGTTACCTTGGGATGCCCAAAAAGTCCTAGCTCTAGAACACAAAGGCTGTGAAGGATCTGCCTGAGGAGGTGGAATAAATTCATTGGCCACAACATCAATCAACTGTGGCACCAGAGTCATCATATAAGAAAAATGAGCTCCTTCTAGGAAATCCTTAAAAGGATACCCTCTCTCAACCCCGTTGAGCTCCTCTCTAATAAGCTCTCGACCCCAAAATATGTCTCTATGAGGAGCAACAAGAACTCTCCTCATGAATGGTCCATCCTACCAGCGATAGACTCATTCACCCAGATACCACACCTTGTCGATAGGGCCGGGCAGCAAGACCCTCCTCCTCTGTGTCAGGCGCCAAGCTGCCCCCATCTCAATCCACCAGTCATGTCACTCCATCCACCAGCAGGGAAAAATCTGCCTGAGAAACATATAAGCAAAAGGTTGTCAAAGAATGAGAAAATGAAATCAAAATGCACCATACCTGATTATGGGCCAACGTACTCAAGAACCCCCTCTCCTCTGCAGGACTCTTGATCAAACCAGAAGTCTTCCTGATCCATCATGGAAGACGTGGAAAGCCACTCTCAAGCAATCACTCAACAGTGGGATGAGGAAGCACCCCAAACTTGTAAGCCCAAACCTATTAGGAAGAAAGGAATTGGAATAACTGAAAATGAAACAATCTAAAAACCAAGAGACCACACTCACATTCAGCACAAACAAGCAGTTACAAATTTGCGAGCATCCTCTACAAGCTGCATCCATGCCAGTATACATGTGAGCAAAAGCGGTTATGCCCTAACTATACTTTGGCAGATCCCTTATGTTCCTCAGAATAGGTAACAGCTGCAAGAAGCTGGTACTAGAGGCATTCGGAAAGATTAAGACACTAAGAAGGTAAAACAAGGAACACTTGGCCAACTGCTTTGAGTTAACATGACTCTCGTCATGCACTAACCTAATTTTTTCCATAAGTTGAGTATACCAAATCTAAGAGGAGCAGCTAGACTTCATAGAAGAAGTAACACCTAATAGATCTTTCAACAATATGTTCCTCATAACTATAGAGCTATAAGCCTCACTAATGAAAGGGATAGGCTCCCTAGAAAAACTCAGCCCGGTAATGGCTACAAGATCAAGCAGAGTGATAGTCATCTCTCTGAAAGGCAAATGGAATGTATCGACAGTGTCCATCCATCGCTCAATAAGAGCATACATTGCAGCATGACTCGACGTATATGAACCATAAGTAAGAGTAGAAATAATGCCATCAAAGCCCTTCCTGTGCGACCATCTACTTCACATGCAGTGGAAGGCCCTGATAGTACGAGCTAACCTTATTAAAGCTACCAGGCAGCTGAATGAAAGGCCCAGAGGACCGCAACCAATAGGTAAATCAGTTATAATATTCATCAAATATTAAAACATCTCTTTTCATCATTTTTACAGGAATACATACAGTGCATAGACAATAAGTGCTAAAATCAAACAGCTACAGCTACGCAGATTGCAAGTGCTAAAATCAGACAGCTAGAGCTACACAAACAGTAAATTCTAAGATCAGATAGCTAAAGCTACACAGACAGCAAGTGCTAAGATCAGACAGCTAAAGCTACACAGACAGCAAGTGCTAAGATCAAACAGCTAGAGCTACACATACAGAAAGTGATAAGATCAAACAACTAGAGATACACAGACAACAAGTGCTAAAATTAAATAGCTAGTGCTACAAAGACAGCAAGTGCTAAAATTAGACAACTAGAGCTACACATACAGCAAGTGCTAAGATCAGACGACTAGAGCTACACATACAGCAAGTGCTAAGATCAGACAGCTAGAGCTACACAGACAACAAGTGCTAAGATCAGATAGCTATAGCCATATAGACAGCAAGTGCTAAGATTAGATGGCTAGAGCTACATAGAGAGCAAGTGATAAAATTAGACATCTAGAGCTACACAGATAGCAACTGCTAAGATCAGACAGCTAGAGCTACACAGACAGTAAGTGCTAAGATCAGACAACTAGAGCTACACATAGCAAATGCTAAGATCAAATAGCTAGAGCTACGCAGACAGTAAGTGCTAAGATCATACAGCTAGAGCCACACAGACAGCAAGTGCTAAGATCATACAACTAAAGCTACACATACAGTAAATGATAAGATCAGACAGCTAGAGCTACACAGACAACAAGTGCTAAAATTAGATAGCTAGAGCTACAAAGATAGCAAGTGCTAAAATTAGACAGTTAGAGCTACATAGACAGTAAGTGCTTAGATCAAACGGCTAGAGTTACACAGAAAATAAGTGCTAAGATCAGACGACTAGAGCTACACACACAACAAGTGCTTAGATCAAATGGCTAGAGCTACAGAGAGAGCAAGTGCTAAAATCAAACCGGACGATGATGAATAGCCCAAGCATGCATCTCCAGGCTATAGACAACAGAAATCGGATATCTTGGAGAAAGTCAAGGTGCACAAGAAGAGGATCCACGACTGGTCCTAACAGCCTCTGTAACTCTAGCAGTAGAAGAAGTCCCTACACCAATCTTTCCAAAAACTACCTCATCCTCTAAACCAAAGTTGTTAAAAGAAAAAGAAGCAGTGCTCACACTGCCAAAGTCACTGATATTATCAGGAATAAGAGGGAAATCCATAATTCTCGTACTGCACAGAGCAACAAAATAATAATAGAATAAGAAAACAGAGGAAAAAAGAAGAAAAACTCTCCGAAGACTCAAAGAGAACTCATAGAAGGTCAAAAATAGGTAAAAACTACCCCACGCACGTGATCATGCGCTCTTTTGACCTTCACGCGCCTCGATGTACCTACACGTGCACTCCTAAACCCCAGCACACGCATTCCTAGGGTCCCATACATGTATTCTAGTGAAAAACACACATAAAACATGCATAAATTGCATGAACGTGAGCATTACATGTTTTAGGACGCTGCATTTGACATCACTGTCTCAAAAAATTGCATCATTATTCAGGAAAAAAGAAAAATAAAATAAAATCACATAAGCATATCATATCTATAATCGTTGCATCATCACATCACCAGAATAATATCCACAACATGACAAATGATGACATAATTACCGCATCATCATTGCTTAGTGGCATTTTCATCTGATGCATACACACACGTGTCATGCACATACTCCAAGACACATGAGACATATGCACACTTTTAGATATGCCCATGTACGCACTTCGAGACACGTGCACATACTTTGACAAATGTGCACACATTTTGAGAAACACGCATACACTTCAAAAGCACATATGTGTACATGCATGTGCACACACTGCAAACGCAATAGGTGCTACTTCTACTGCTAGAGCCATAACCAGAGCTACAGTCATCACAGCCAGAGCTACACTCTTCACAGCCAAAGCTACAATCCTCAGAGCCATAGCTATAGTCCTCACAGCTCGAGCTATAGTCATCACAGCCAAAGCTACAGTCATCACAACTAGAGCTATAGTCATTGCACCTGGATCTATAGTCATCACAGCCAGAGCTACAATCATCATAATGAGAGCTATAGGCATCGCACCCAAAGTTACAATTATCACCGCTAGAGGTAAAGTCATCATAATAAGGGCTACATGCGACACAGTAAGAGTTACAGTCATAACAAGAGCTACAGACAGTACAGGAAGAGTTATAGTCGTCATAACAAGAACTACAATCAGTACAGCAAGGGCTACGGACACCACAACAAGAGCTATAATTACAGTAAGGGCAACATATGCTATAGTCAGTAAAGCAAGGGCTACAACCACTACAACAAAAACCACACAACGCAGTAATTGCCATATCCCAACAAGACTGTCAAACAAGGCTAAGAGCATAAAGCCCTCCCAACATGGACCATATGACCACTAAAAGGGAAGAGCAAATGCGCCAATAAGCAAGAGCAAGGAGCATCAAATCAACAAAAGCAATGCAACAAAAGGGAAGCCAGAACATGTCCTAGCTCAGAATCATTGTCTAAGGATATAACCAATACTAACTACAATTCTTTTGTTTTATTTTGTAGGCTGATGCAACCATCCATAAAAGTTAAAGAAAACTCAAGTACGAAAAGGTGAAAGCCACTCGAAAAGTGATACAACAAGGGTTACACAACATGGCAAGAGCTGCAACTACAATAATATAGCAAAGGGCTATATTTTCAAAGCATACAGTACGCAACAATGACAACATCAATAAATTAACAGAAATGACAAATAGAAAGTGTCAAGCACAACAAATCAACAAGTGCCACCATTATCACCACCTCTATACTAGGGAGTGCCCTCTTCCTTCTTTCTCTAATACGTGCATCTACATTAGCATTCATACATTGAAAATAAAATAAAAACAATAACGACTCTTTTCTTGCATTTTTGCAAACTTCATCTCTGCCATGAATTGCATATATCAAAGCAGAGTGAGATGATTTCAATTATTATAATCTTTCTTTAATGCTCATTTTGCGATTTCTTAAGCACAATCAACAGCACTAAGTAAGGACTTTCTAAACTTTAATCAACTTGATGCTTGCCTACCATTTGGATGGATGAAGAACATGCAACAGAAAACCTATAAAGGACGTCGATGAACAAAATAAATTACAATTATCAAGATAACTTTTAGAGAGGCTAGTGATCTCAAGACTATACTCACCTACTCCAATGCTCAAAATTGAGTACGAGCATTCAAAGAACTCTTTGACGGCATTCACGCTGAGTGACAGAAGGTGAGGAATGCTTGGGAAGAGAAAGATGAAAATAAATGCAGGGAAAGTAAAGTAAAAAAATATAATAATAATAAATCTTGGCACAACCTTTTACCAGTATCCATGCTCAGTAATACGGGAACGGTGGGGGGTACCAAAGAAAGGAAAACCCTACAAGAAAGAATAAATAATGTATGGTTAGTTATCACTTTCCTACTTAAAAGCCTCTTAATAATCAGAATTTATTCTATTCATCTACATTCTCTTTAAGTTTCATCTCGCTACATTCTTCAACACTTCACTTAGGAAGCTTGCTCTTCAGTTGGTAACACAGACAGTCTTGATCACAAGTTATAGATCATGTTTTTGAATTGTTGAAATAAGCATTAGCTCAAGATTATCATAGTTAAGAAAGCTCAAATGCTTTAATACATACAAGTCTTGGCATTGATTAATCAATTGCAAGAATTCAAAAATAGAAGCACTCAATTAATCGTGACTAATTTAATGCATAAATTCAATAATAAAAAATTATTTTTAAATAAAGTAATAATAAACTCATGCTCACACATTTATATGTACCGTCTTAGGATTTCGAGTTGCAACAAGCCAATTAAAATTAAAAGATCATCATCGCCGATCAAGATCAAAAAGTATCTATAAGAAGATCAAAATAAAAGAAGAACTTCGAGCTGCAACCAGCCAATAAAAATCCAAAAGTCTTCAGCAATGATCAAGATTGAGAAAGCTTAAGAACATTCAATAAGAATTCATCAAGATCCAAGAGCATCTGCTACAAAACCAAAAAGGTAAGAAAACACAAATCACAACTGCACCAAGCACAATCACAATCACAACTGATCACTTCTACTTGATACTAAAAGAGGTGAGAGTAGTGTTAGGCACTACTAGAGAGTGTCAAAAACACTTAACATGACTAGAGAGTGTTAAGAACCCTTAACACTGCTAGAGAGTGTTAATCGGGTGCTAATCGTATTTAACACTACTAGAGAGTGTCAAATACACTTGACACAACTAGAGAGTGTTAAGAACCCTTAACATTACTAGAGAGTGTTAATCGAGTGCGAATAGTATTTAACACTACTAGAGAGTTTCAAATACACTTAACACAACTAGATAGTGTTAAGAACCCTTAACACTACTAGAGAGTGTTAATCAGGTGAAGTAGCGTTACTACTTTGCACGACACCAAGTAGGTGATCGTAGCACTGCCTAAAACCCTAATCAAGTTAGGGTAGCGTTACTACTTTGGACGACACCAAATTAGATGATCGTAATGCTACCTAAACCCTGAATAGGTGAAGGAGACATTGATACCAATTAGGTGATCCCAGCACTACTCAAAACCCTAATCAGGTGAGATTAGCATTGCTAGTAAACCCCTTAACACTACTAGAGAGTTTTATGTATCCCTTAACATTGCTAGCGAATGTTAAGAACCCTTGATACTATTAGGGAGTATCAAGTACGATGCCTAAAGGGGTGGTCATCGCATTTGCATATGCATGCCTACATATCATGTGCCTGATTGCATATCACTATCATGTCCTTATCTCACTCACTTGAATCATCTTGTGTGAAGAAATGCATCTTTGTGTGTATCCTGAATCGTATTATTTTGTGTGTATCCCAAATTATATCATTTTGCGTAAAAAAAGCATCACTACGACGTTCATATGAAACTTGCATTCATTTTTGCGTGAATCCTAAAACGTCATCATGCATTTTGCATTTCGCATATATTTGCAAGATGAACATCCGAAGTCAATACGACACTCCACCAGGTAAGTACCTCTCTTCTCAAAATTATTTTTGCATCTTTGCATTGCCTAGCATGCATCGACATCGGTGCAAGGAGGCTATACAACACATGCTAAGCAGGGGGCAACTGTCATACATCAAGTTTTGACTGTCCCCAAAAAGGTTCAATGATGAAAACATCTCTCTGAATATGACAAGTGTCTATTAATTCATACCGCCTTTAGAGCATGCCGTGAGTCTGAAAAGACTGAACCGAGCAAAATCGGCTATTGAATAATTAAGTCGTACCCTAATTTTATGAATTATGAATTATCAAAAAGATAAGTAGCTTATTTTGAGCAACCGTTGCTCAAAACATGCAACTCGTCGAACCGGTGTTCATCTCATAAGATCGGAGTTAAACTTCGTGAAAATTGCAAGTTAATTTTTGATGAAATAGACGTCAGAAACACGTCCGAAAGCCCAAACAACCTCCAAAAGTGACCCCAAAATAGTGCGCGTAATCCCAAGAAATAGCGCATTAGCAAATTTATAGCGCATGACCACACCCAAACACACTTTGCTCATGCATGAAAATGGAAGCGAATTTTGATAAAACAGACATCTGAAATGCATCCGGGAGGTCTAAAAATTCTTAAAAGCAACCTCAAAATAGTGCGCATAATCTCAAGAAGTAGAACATGAGAAATTTTATAGCGCGTGACCACAACCGAACACACTTTGCTCACGGATGAAAATGGAAGCCAATTTTGACAAAAAAGACATCGAAAATGCATCTGGAGGTCCAAACATCCTTATAAGCAACCTCAAAATACCGTACACACACCTTGAAATCAGCAAGTGAGCGCGTTAACGCGCTCATGCACCTGAGCGCGTGATCACGTGTCCTATATGCGTGATCATGCATACCAACTCATGATCATGCGCCCTGATATGCATGCACACACGTAAAATCATGCATACACGCATACCTTAGGATGCATGATCACCAGTATTTTTGAGGGGAGCCAGAGCCAAAAAAGCATACGCACACACTAAAATGCTATCAAATTAAAGACTCGAAAGTCCTAATTCACACACTTTTAGCGCATTTACTACATTTTTTGTAGGATTTTTAGACCAACTTGAACCAAACCCACCCACATCTTTGTCAAAGCATGCTTCAAACGTATACAAATTTACATTCTACACATCATTTTCGACCTCTCGACAAGGACAACTTTAAAATCCCGAAGCTAAAGCTTCAAAAACCCAAAAATAAGCTCAGTCAAATTTGAGGACCAAATAATCATTTTTGCATGTTTATTTCACTATTTTGCATTTTACTTTTATCGTCGCTAACAGTTGAGAAATTGTTGTGATCTCTATGATGAGACAGGCAATTTGCATGCTAATTGAATAATTTCTGCTCTGTTTTACTCGTAATAAACTATCATTTTGCATCAATATGCATTTAATAAACACGAAAGCTTACTTATCTAAGCTAAAACTTAGATATTGCGGTTAATTGATGCAATCATCATTATTTGTTATTTATCTTCTTATTTAGAAATGCTTTATAATAACTCATGCAAGAGCATGAACTACGTGTATTTGTTTATTCATTCATGATGCATCATTCATCTTTTATTTTGTGCTTAACTACTGTCCAAATGGATGAAAAGATGGAATTGCACATAGTTGCATTAACCGCTGTCTTGTAGATGTTTTCTAGATCAGGACTAGATTTACATTTTTGTACCTTTTTTCTCTCTTAATTGTATTTACTAGGAAAGCCTTGTAAATAATCATGTTGAATTTCTCTTATTTTCTATTATTATCCTGTGTTTGTGTGAATGTGTAATATATCAACTGTTATACCAAAACTAGGGTGTTGCGGCAGCCATATATTGAGTATCATAATGAGAAATAGCCAAAAAGTAGATGAGATCTCCCAGGCTCAGAATCTCTACTGGGGATGTTACTCGTTGCATGACCTGATGTTGTTCCTTTCTTTTTTTCCTGGTTTTTTAAAAACCATGTGGTGACTCTAAACACAAAGCGTCTTGCATCCCCTTGAGACCAATCATTTTATCCCTGCCCTGTAAACAGAACAGATGTCCCATCTGGTAAAATTGCTATATCCCTCGAGATTGAAAAACACAAAGCCTTTCCACGAGAGAGAGAAGGGCAGGTCGCTCACAACATCACAACGAACTCATAATGGCCATATCTAGTACGGAATGTCATTTTAGGAATGTCAGCTTCTCTGATACTTAACTGATGTTAGTCTGACCTTAAGTCGATCTTAGAGAAAAATTGTGCACCCTGAAGCTGATCGAACAAATCATCTATCCTCGGAAGAGGATACTTGTTCTTGATAATTAACTTGTTTAATTCTCTGTAATCAATGCATAGTCTAAGTTTACCATCCTTCTTTTTCACAAATAAAACTGGTGTACCCTAAGGAGAAGTACTGGGTCTTATGAAACCCTTATTTAATAACTCTTGTAGCTGCTCCTTTAACTCTTTTAACTTTGCAGGAGCCATTCTATTAGGTGGCATAAAGATAGGAGTTATGCTTGGAACCACATCAGTTCAAAATTCTATCTCTCTATGAGGTGGTAAACCCGACAATTCATCAGGAAAGACATCAAGAAACTCATAAGCTACAAGAACATCTAAGATGGATGTCTGTTCTGCAACTGTGTCCCTAACCAATGCCAAGTATCCTTGATAACCTTTTCTCATGATCTTTCTTATCGTAACGGCAGAGAAAAGATTAAGAGGTAGAGAACTCTTATCACCCACGAACTTGAATTCCTCTTCACTCAAAATTCTGAAAATCACCTCTTTGCTATGACAATCCACAGTGGCATAATGCTAAGACAACCAATCCATTCCCAGGATTACATAAAAGTCCATCTAATCTAACAATACCAAGTCCACTGGCAACTCTCTACCTTCTACCAACACAGGACACCCCAGAAGAATAACATCGGTGTCCAATAAATCACTTAGAGGTGTGGCAACTGATAAAGAAATTGCCATCCTCGCAGCTTGCTAATCTAATTTTGAAGCAAAAATAGGAGATACAAAGGAATGGGTAGCACCCAAATCAATTAAAATTCTAGCCTCAAGGTAACATACCAGGAGTGTATCTCCTACAACTGCATTGGATGCCTGAGCACCCTACTGTGTGAGAGTGAAAACTCTAACCTATCCTCTGCCTCCTTACTGACTGGTAGAAGCCTGCCTAAATCCTCTGGCACTGCCTCTACCTCCTTTACCTCTCCCCTGCTGGGCTACAAATTGAGAGGTACCCTGATACTGGAATGGTGGCAGTTGAAACTGTACTGGAGCTACACTGGCTATAGAAAATTGAGGGAACTGCTTTTAAAAACCTAAATGAGGGCATGATCTAGCATAATGCCCAATCTGTCCACATCTGAAGCACATTCCTGGAGCCATATAGCACGGTCCCTGATGGACTCTGCCACAAGTCTGACAAGCACTGGCTGCAAATCTTATGCTACCATATCCTAAACTCTGACCACTACTGCTACTGGTAGTACCTGAACCAAATCTAACAGGTAAGCAGGCTCTACTGCAGCCATGTCTACCGCTCCTATGGACCCTATGCTGAGGTCTCTGGCCCTGCTAAAAAGATCCTCTAGGCTAACTACTAGAGCCTATCAAAAACACTATCTGCTGAATACTCTGATATCCTTCTACTCTAGTACCTCCAATCTAATAGAAATCAGGCATAACTCCCTGCCTAATGAGCCTAATCTCAATCTTTTTGGCTAACTCAGTTAATGCCTCAAGAGTTAAGCCTGCAGTAGGCATCCTAACAAATGCATAACCCAAATCAGTGACATAAGTGGTGATGGCGAAGTGCTAATCCCTCATCATATCCTCAGTATAACAGGACAGTTGGAGAAACTCCCTAGTATACTCCTCCACTGACCTATCACCTCTGGAAATATTAGTCAACTGGAGTTGATAACCCATCCTCATCGGCTCTGGGCAAAATCATCTCATTAACGCTCTCTAAATTGAGCCGAAGTGAGTGTAATCATATGGGGCTGAATCACCTGAACAACTAATCCAATGTTGGCCCCTTAATTGATAACTCGACAATAAGTATCCTCTGATACTCGGTGTGTGCAGTCTGAGTCCTCGACTCAATCGTATGGAGAAAATCTTGTGGGTCTGAAGTCTTATCAAAAGAAATCATGTCGACTCTGGCATAAAATAATGCTGCCTCTGGGTCTGACATACCCTAAATTCCCTATTGAAATAGAGGCTGCTTATACGGTACAACCTTGGGTATAGTTGCTGCACCCTGCCGAACTCCTGTGCATAGGCAACTTCCTCAAAATCCTAGCATGCAGGTTCATCATCCTACAGCTCTCTCTATCTACGGCGACCTGCCACTCATTTGGGTCTACATCTACCCCTACCCCTACCCCTAGCTGGCGGCTCAAGGAGTAGAGCTTCATCCTAGTAAGACTCCCCATCCTCGGCCTCATCGATCGGTAGAGCAACTCGCGTTCTCCTCCTTATACTGAAAAGAGAAAAGAAATAAAACACACAATTCAGGTAACAAACAAATATCCTAACAGTTACACGGAAATCTAAAAGCAAGGAAAACTTTTCAAGGACATAATCGAACCTAATCGCTGCAGTAGTCTTAAAGAAAACTGAAACTCTACCAACCTAGGTCAAACTATACTAAACCTAGGCTCTGATACCAACTTTGTCATGATGAAAACCCAAAGGTCATGACCGACGCTAGGGAATGGGAATTCACAAGAATCTAGAACTCATAACAAGCCCAAAAAATAAAACCCATACAAAACATAATTCATAAATTGACCTCAGAATTAAAACTTTTAGAATCATCCATAAATAGTATCATGACAACATGTTTAAACATACTACTCAAGAATACAACATCAGTTAAAGTTACCAAAACACACTACAACAAGAACATATTACTACTACAGCATCAAAGAAATACAAAGGAATGATAGTTTAAAATTTACATAAATTAGCCAGTGGGAGGTCTGAAGAGATATATCCTGAAAAATAATTGAGGGGAATCAGACCTCACTGAGTGAATCATTATTATGCATATGCGTGCAACCTAAGGATACAATCACGCAAGCATCATAATAATATTTATATTTATTTAATTATACACGCATTCATGCAAATGCTCAAATACATTTCCATGCAAACAGGACACAAGTAGAGGATCGAAGCAGAACCCTAAAATTTATCGCAACCTCAAATACTGCAATTCAGTAATCATTAAATTCCTTGTGTCCAAATAATATTTCTCTATCCCAATTGGGTAGTGGATCGGTCCCAAGACCCTGAAAGGTCAACCAAGTTGTCACAGTCTCGCTACTAGCATGACTGGCCCTGAGACCTTGAAAGGTCAACCAAGTTGTTGTAGCCATACCTCTGTCTATCAAAATTCTCAATAAATCATTTAACTATAAATCCATGCCATATAATCTCATATCAAATAAAAATTACATCCTACCATCTAGCATACTGGTGCGCACACAGTCTTAGTGTAACCCACTAGTTAGCATGTTCTACTGCTATCCTCCCAATATATATATATGTATATATGTGTGTGTGTGTGTGTGTGTGTGTGTGTGTGTGTGTGTGTGTGTATATGTATGTATGTATGTATGTATGTATGTATGTATGTATATGTATATATATGTGTGATTATATATATATGTGTGTGTGTGTGAGTGTGTGTGTATATATATACATATATATATATACGCACACACATACGCACACGTACACACACACACACATATATATATGTATATATGTGTGTGTGTGTGTATGTGTGTGTGTGTGTGTGTGTGTGTGTGAA
>CATIWM010547846.1:0-12678 GCA_949671775.1 Mallotus repandus | reverse complement strand
TAATTTTAATTACATGCAACCTAAAATTAATCTAAAGCCAACATTAATTTTAATTGAATTACCAAGTGAAATCCTAATTTACTAACCAATTAAGAAACACACACACGTATAATTTCACTATTCTCACTATTGGGGCTATTACATTGATCTACTGAGAAAAATAAAATAAAATAAAATAAAATTAACTACAACCCCAAAAAAATACAAAATAGATCTACAAGATGAATAAAATAACCCTAAAATAGTTTGAATACAGAGGTTAATCCATGGCATTCCATAGATCTTGTTCACCACCACGGATTCAAATCATCCCATCCAAAATCATAAACACAAAAAATAAATAAAGATTAGTAAATAAAAATAAAAATAAAATCAAAATTAAATAGAATAAAAATAATCAAATAAAAAAAAAAGAAAGGAGTAGAAAGAATTAATTTGATGGATGCAATATTGATTCCCCTTAGAAGGTGATCACCATTGATGAAAGCCTGTGGCTTTTGTTGTGTTTGTCTGTGATTTTGATTTATTTGGATTTGATTCAGGGCTAAAACTTGAAAAAAAGTACGTAAAAATCAAGAAAAGTGGGTGTGTTTTGGTTGACGACTAAGAATCAGAAAGAGGTGGAGAGAAAAGAAAAGAAAAACCTCCCCTACGTGAAAAGAAAATCACGTATTTATAAGAGACCATGCTGTAACCCTAATTTGGTACAGGATAATAAAATTTTATTTTAATTATTTATCTACAAAAATATGTATTTATCACTTTATTTATCAAATAAAATAAATATATTTATCAAATAAAAATCAATCAAAACCTATGGATAACTAACAACTAAACAAATAAATAAAAATACAAAAAAAAATTTGAAAAAAAAAAATCGGAAAAGCCCATTTCCGATCGGAAACGTAGATTTTCGACCGAAAATCTTCAATTCCGATCGGAAGTCGAAAAAAAAAAATTCGGAAATGCAGTAAAAAACGCAAGATGGCCATAATGGCCATCTTGCCTTTCAAAATGGTGATGAATGGGCCTACGGCCCATTCATCACTTTCTTTCTTTTTTTTTTTTTTAGAAAAAAAACTTAATTTTTTTTGAAAATCTATATAAAAAAAATTAATAACAATTATAATTAAAATAAAAATAATAGTTCCTAAAAATAATTTACAATTTAGTTTAAAACTAATAAATCAAATCCAATAAATCTAATTTCACAGTCTATTTGCATCATCGGGTCCTATGTCGCATCCATGCTCTAGTCATCCCGAAATTGGGTGCTTACAGCGGCTATCATCGAACCTTTAAAAAAAAGACCCAGCTAGACATGAAGAGCTCTAAAAAAGAGACGCCCTAGGCAAAAGAGGGAAAAACAAAAAAAAAAAGAAAGAAAAAAAAATACCCAGATAGGCGCCAAGAGCTCTGAAAAGAGATGCCCTATGCAAAAGAGGGAAAACAAAGAGGCAGACGAAGCAGAATAATCAGACAGAATAGTCACAGATATAGTTACAAATATCACAATAAGAAAAACACAAGTCAGTCAATCAAGGATACAACAACAACACATATCAGTACAAAATACAACACACAGGATAGAGGGCCAAATACAACACCCTGAGTCCATAACCTCAGGAAAATAATACAACACTGGAAAACCATAGCCAAAAGCCTATATCCAAGCCTCCTAGCAACTACATCGGCTATGGTACCATTAAGAGCAAGAGTTGAATCCACTCAGGCATCCCCATCATCTGAGTCAGCCCCGGCATCCTCTTCACCAATCCGGAAGGCCACCAGCTGCACGTGAAGCTGATCAATTTGCTCACGATAAGACGCTTACTCCCTCTCCCATTCATGACTAGCATGATTATGCTCATTCTGCATTAAACAAACATCATAAATCACATTTCATGCATTTATAAAAACACATGCATAAAATAGGTACAAATCAATAAAAGAAGAAAGCAGTACGCTATGTGCACAAGTAAACTCCATGAAATACTCCTGCATGCTGATCGTAGTAGTATACCAAGATTGAGCAGTAGAAATATGCACCTATAAAGAAAAAGAAATCAGATAATAAACAAAGCAGAAAGAGGAAAAACCTCACGGAGCCAAGAAACTAACATGAGTGGCATCTGTAGGTGCCACACTCGACAATAGTGTACCCGCTCTGGGCAAAGGGAAATGAGCTCCCGCTCCTATAACTGTCAGCTCGTACAACATCAGAGGTGTCGCACTTATAAAATCACCAAGAACAGCACCGCTAGGTCCCACACCACTGGCATGTGCCATCCCGTCGGTCCCAAGGCCACTCTCCTCATAAAAATGAGAGGAATCTAACTTCCTTCAATGACATCCAAAATTCTACAGATAAAAATCTCATAACTCATGTCATTTACCATTTAAATACTAACAAAGTTTGTTACATGCTTACATGAAAATAGAAAAAACACAGCTCAGAAGCGTACCGGGTCAGAAGATGCTACCCTAGGATGACCACGAAGTCCCAGCTCTAGAGCCCGAAGGCTGCGAAGGATCCACTTGAGGAGGTGGAGAAGGAACAAACTCACTAGCCATGACATCAATCAACTGTGACACTAGAGACATCATATAAGAGAAATGAGCTCCCTCTAGGAAATCCTCAAAGGGATACCCTCTCTCAGCTCTGTCAAGCTCCTCTCCAACAAGCTCTCGACCCTAAAATATATCCCCAGGGGGAGCAACGGGAACTCTCCTCATAAACAGTCCATCCCACCAGCGATAGACCCACTCACCTAGATACCACACCTTATCAATAAGACTAGGCAATAAAACTCTCCTCTATATCAGGGGCCAAGCCACTCCCATCTCAATCGACTGGTCCTGCCACTTTATCCACCAGCATGGATGAATCTTCCCGAGAAAACTCATAATCAAAAGAATTGTTAAAGAATAAGCAAAGCAAAGACAAAATGCACCATACCTGACCGTGGGTCAATCTACTCAAGAGACCCCTCGCCTCTGCCACACTCTCAATCAAACCAAAAGTCCTCCTGATCCATTGCAGAAGACAGGGAAAGCCACTCTCAGGCAAACGCTCAATAGTGGGATGAGAAAATAACTCGAACTTGTAAGCTTAAACCTGTCAAGAAGAAAGGGGTCAGAATAATCAAAGACAGAACAATCCAAAAATAAGAGACCGCACTCATATCTAGCATGAATAAGCAGCTACAAACGCACGAGCGTCCTTTACAAGCCGCATCCAAACCAGAATACATATGGGCAAAAGTAGCTATGCCCCAACTATACTTCGGTAGATCCCTCAAGTTCCTCAAGACAGGTAACAACTGTAGGAAACCAGTGCCTAAGGCATTCGGAAAGATAACGACACTCAGAAGGTAGAACAAGAAGCATCTAGCCAACTACTCAGAATTAACATGACCCGCATCATGCTCCAACCTCACCTTATCTACAAGCTGCGTATACCGGATCAAAATGGAGCTGCTAGACTTCACTGAGGTAGTAACACCAAATAGATCCTTAGCCATTTATTCTTTGCGATGGCAGAACTGCACGCTTCATTACTAAAAAGGATAAGCTCCCCAAAAAAACTCAGCCCCGTAATGGCTGCAAAATCAAGCAGAGTGATAGTCATCTCCCCGAAAGGCAAATGGAACGTATGGGTAGTATCCATCCACCGCTCAACAAGAGCACACATCACAGCCTGACTCAATAAATATGAGCTATAAGTAAAGGCAGAAATAATACCATTGAAGCCCTTCCTAGCAACCATCTACTTCACACACAGAGAAAGACCCTGATAATACGAGCTGACCTTATTAAAGCTATCGGGCAGCTGAATGACAGGCCTAGAGGATTGCAACCAACAGGTAAAACAGTTATAACATTTCATCAGATACTAAAACATCTCTTTTTGCATCTTTGCAGGAAAATTACAGCAAGAGCTAAACCACAGCAAGAGCTACATCACAGCTAGAGCTAAACCGCAGCTAGAACTATAGACATTACAGTAAGAGCTAAATCATGATAAGAACTACATCATAGTAAGAGCTAAATCATAGCTAGAGCTACAGTCATTACAGCTAGAGCTACAGTCATCACAGCCAAATCTAACCTCACAATAAGAGCTAAAATCACAACTAAAGCTAGAGTCATCACAGCAAGAGCTAACATCACTACTAGAGCTACAGTCATTACAGCTAAAGCTACAGTCATTATAGCCAGAGCTAACTTCACAGCTAGAGCCACAGTCATTATAGCCAGAGCTACATTACAACAAGAGCTACACAAAAGCTAGAGCTACAACGAGAGCTACATTATAGCAAGATTTAAAAACAACAGCTAGAGCTAAATTACGACAAATACTATGATCAAATAGCTAGAGCTAAGCTACAGCAAGAGCTAAAATACATATTAGCTAGAGCTATACAGACAACGAATAGTAAAATCAAACAGTAAGAGCTAAAACCAAGAGCAACACATACAGCAAGTGCTAAGATAGACAGGAAGAGCTACAATAAGTAAAGCTAACTACAGCAAGAGCTAACTATACAAACTAACCGGTCGACAATGAATGCTCCAAGTATGAGTCTCCAGGCTATAGACAATAGGAACTGGATCACCTCGGGAAAGTCAAGGTGAACAAAAAAAGGCTCTACCAGTGATCCCAGCAGCCTCTGTACCTCTAGCAGTAGAAGTCCCTGCACCAGTCTGCCTAAGAACTGCTTCATCCTCTAAAATGAACTCATCAAAAGAAAAAGAAATGGTATTCACATAGCCAAAATCACCAAGATCCTCGGGAATAGGAGGAAAGTCTATAATCTCCGCACTTCGCAAAGCAATAGAGCAACAACAAAAGAAAAACAGTCCAAAAAACTCAAAAAAGGTCAAAAAACTGGTAAAAGCCACCTCGAACTCAAAAATGAGTTTGTTTTATAGGCATCGGACATGCCTTGGAGCACAAGACCATGCGCCTAAAGTGTGATCACGTGCCCCAGGTGCATGATCACGCGCAAAAATGCATGATCATGCTCCTCAGACGCGTGATCACGCACCCTTCAGAGCCTCACGCGCTCCGAGACTCACACACGCACACACCAAGACCTCTGCACACGTATTCCTAGGGTCTCAAACTTACATTTTACTGAAAGAATGCACAAAAAACATGCACGAACTACACAAACATAAGCATTTTAGGTTTTAGGACACTGCATTTGACATCACTGTCTCAAAAAGTCATATCATTGAAGAAAAATGAAGCACAGATAAAACAAGCATATAGCATCTATAATTATCACAATTGACACGTCATGAAATCTTACTCGAAACACAAGAAATGATAACATCATCACTACATCATCACTGCTCAGTAGCATTTTTTCGATGAGAAGCGTTTTCACTGCCTAGAAGCATTTCATCTGCTTAAAAGCATCAGCTAGTAGCATTCCATTGCTCATAAGCATTTTATTACTTAGAAGCATTCGCTTAGTAGCATCTCATCTGCTTAGAAGCATCAATTTACTAGCATTCCATTGCTTAGAAGCGTCGGCTCAGAAGCATTTTATTACTTAGAAGCATCTGTTTAGTAGCATCTTATATGCTTAGAAGCATCCGCTTAGTAGCATCTCATTCACTTAGAAGCATTCCATCCACTTAGAAGCATTTCATTGCCTAGAAGCATTTTTCTCTGCTTAGAAGCATTTCCCATCTGCTTAGAAGCATCTTATTTGCGTAGAAGCATTTCATCTGCTTGGAAGCATTGCATCCGCATAGAAGCATTGCATCTGCTTAGAAGCATTGCATCCGATTAGAAACATTTCATCTGCTTTGCTCAGTATCATTCCATTCGCCTGGAAGCATCACATTTGCTTAATAGCATTTGCATTGATACTTAAGGAGGTTATGAAAGCATCATCTTTCCTCATCTGAGGAGATTATATAACACATAAAAGATGACTCCGTCAACCTAACAAACGATAAGCCTGAGGTCAAGAGACTAAACGATACACCATCAGATAAGTACCTCTTCCCAAACCTATTTTTGTATCTCTGCATTTGCTTCACATGTATTGACATCAGTACTAGAGTACTATACAACACACATAAAGCAGGGGGCAACTGTCATGCATTGAATTTTGACTGTCCCCAAAAAAGTCCAATGATGAAAATATCCCTCTGAATATAACAAGTGTATGTTCATTCGTACCGCCTCTTAAGCATGCCGAGAATCTGAAAAGCTCAAACCAAGAAAATTCAATATTTTAATCATTAAGTTGCACCCCGATTTCTTAAAATACGAATAATTAGAGTGGTGAGTCGTTCATTTTAAGCAAACGTTGCTTAAAATGAGCAACTCATCAACCCGGTGAGACCAGAGTTCAACTTCATGAAAATTGAAAGTTGATTTTGATAAAACAGACATCGAAAATACGTCCATAGGCTCTTAAAACTTTCAAAAGTGACCCTAAGATAGTGCGCGTAACCTCGAGAAGTAGCACGTGAGCAAATTTGTAGCGCATGATCATGCACTAACACATTTTGCTCATGCATGAAAATGGAAGCTGATTTTAATAAAACAAACCTCGAAAACACAACCAGAAGGGCCAAAAATATAAAAAAAAAACCCTAGAACAGCACGATTAGAGCTCGGGAAGGCCGCATGATGTGTACAAGAGCACGTGATCATACGCCCAGGGCGGGTGATCACGCATTCCAAGGGCATGATCATGGGTCCCAGGCGCGTGATCAAATGTATTTTCATACCTTTTAGGCATATTTCCCTATAAATAGGGGTCTCTACCTCCCATTTTGGCAAGGCTAGAGCTAAGGAGAAAAAAGGAAGAGCCTAGGGAGTAACGGCCAGAGCCAAGGCAAGAGCCTAAGAAGTAAAAGCTAGAGCTTAGGAAACACTGGCAAGAGCAAAAAAACCACACACGCACTGAAACATTGTCCCATTAAAGGCTTAGAAGCCCCAATCCACACACTTTTAGCCCACTTTCTACATTTTTTGTAGGATTTTTAGACCACTTTTGCACCAAACCCACCCTCATCGTTATTAGAGCACGCTTCAAAGGTATACAAATTTGTATTACACACATCATTTTCAACCTCTCGACGAGGAAAGCTTGAAAATCTCTCAAAGCTAAAGATTCAAAAACATAAAATAAGCTCAATCAAATCTGAGGACCAAATAATAATTTTTGCACTTTTTTTTTACTGTTTTGCATTTTATTTTATTACCGCCAGTAGTTGAGAAATTATTGTGATTGTGTGATAAGACTGGTAATTTGCATGTTGATTGAATAATCTCTGCTTTATTTTGCTCATAATTAACTGTCATTTTGCATTAATATGCATTTAATAAAGATGAAAGCTCCTTATCTAAACTAGAGCTTCGATATCATGGTCCAATTATGCAATCATCATCATTTACTATTTACCTCATCATTTAGAAATACTTTACAATAATTCCTGCTAGAGCATAAACTACGTGCATCTGTTTAATCATTCATAATGCATCAATCATCTTTATTGTGCCTATATGTTGTCCGAGTGGATGAATAGATAGAATCGCACATAGGTGTGTTAACCTCTATTTTGCAGGTGTATTCTAGATTAGAACTAGATTTACATTTCTGCACTTTTTCTCTTTTATATGTATTTACTAGGCAAGCCTTATAAATAATTATGCTAAATTTCTCATACTTTACATTATTATCAATGTGCTTGTGTGAATGCATATATTTCAACTTCCATTACCAAAACTAAGGTACTGCAGTAGCCACATATTGAGTATTAAAATGAGAAATAGTCAAAAAGTAGATCAGATCTCCTGGACTTAAAATCTCTGCTGGGGACGATACTCGTTGAGTGACCCAATGCCGTTCCTCTCATCTTTTCCTAGTTTTCTAAAAACCAGGTGGCGACTCCAAACACAAAAGCATCTCGCATCCCCCTAAGAGCAAGCATTTGTCCCTATCCCATAAATGGAACGGATATCCCATTCGGCAAAGTTGTCATGTCCCTAGGAATCCACAACCACCTCAGGTCGCTCACACATATATATAGACAACATACATTAACCATGTCTTTTTGCAGCCATCTGCATCCATCTTAATAAGACTATACATGAGCACGTCATACATACTTACTAATCATGTTCTTTTGCAGGCGTATATCATGCATGCATCATTCATCATTTTTTTATTCTATCTCACTAATGTGCAACAAACAAGGTCTCAACATGGGTGATTCAGAAGACACTCCATGTCAGCAATTTGAGGATAAATTGAAAAGGGGATTCAGAAATTGCTTACTGATGACACCATAAAAGAAATCATCCAAGCCCAAATCAAAGCCACCAATGTTCAAACTAGAAACTCCTAAGAGGGAAACCATGCTGCTACTCCCATAAATAAAGCATTTGTATCTGTCCATCCGTGAGCAGATAGAGGAAAGGGTGTCCTTCATACTCCTATACGGATTGAAGATGATGATGAGTATTATCATGCCTTTAAAACACCACAGTAGTAAGCTGCTAAAATTGCTCACTTGACCAAACCTGAATCAGCAGGAAACTACTAGCCAATAGGATGGCTCAGCTGAAATTTGCCTTCAAGGACAAGGGGGGAGTCTAAAAGCTTCACTGATTTAGCTTTGTTCAAAGATGAACCACTTCCTGATGATTTCAAGTTGCCAAGTTTGATGGAACTGGGGATCCGAGGGTCCATTTAAGACAATACACCACCTTCATGGCTGCTATTAAGCTTACAGAATCACAGATTGTCTGATTCTTTTTCACATCACTATAAGAGGGACCAAGAGTATGGTTCTTTAACCTTGAGGATAAAATCAGGAGTGACTGGTTGCTATTAACTTAGAAATTTATCAAGCAGTATGAATACAACACTCAATTAGATATAACCCGCAGAGATATGGAAACTACAAAACAAAAGCCTGGTGAATCTTTCTCTGACTATGTTGCAAGATGGTGAGCTAAAGCTGTCAAGATGAGAAATCATCATCTGGAGGATGAGCAGATAGAGTTGATAATCAAGGGATCACTTCCCCATTTCAGGAAATAAGTGATCTTTGCCCACTACCCTGACTTCAGAGTACTTCATCAAGCTGGAATCAGAATTGAAGATGAGGACACCCAACAACCCAAAAACACTTTCCACCGAAACACTCAAACTAACACCTAAAACCAAAAAACCTTCACCCAAATCGTCGAGATAAACTAAGTTCAACCAGACACTTTCAATCCACCATCTGTCAATATCATCAACAAACCACCTAGAAGATTTTCCAACTTCAACCTCCCACTATCCAAGGTCTTCCAAAGACTCCAGCAAAAGAACCTCTTACAACCACGAGAATCAAAACCACTACCGAATCCTTTGTCTCCTCAGATTGACCAGAACCTATTTTGCCACTTCCACCAAATGCCTGGCCATGCCACTAACACTTGTAGAACTCTCAAAAATGCAATCCAAGATCTCATTGACTCAGGAAAGATTGATGATCCTGAAAGACGACCTAATGTCAAAACCAACCCCCTTCTAAATTACCGAGCCATGCCTCCACCAACAATCAACACAATCTCATTCGGCATGCTTGAAACCTTTACTAAACAATCAATCCAAGCCATCCAGGAAAATCCTGAAGAATAAGAAGCTAGAGCAGAAAAAGAATTCTTAATGATCTCAGAAGATAACTCCTAAGTCTTATCCTTGATTGTCATGACTCTAGTGAAGATGAATGGGACCCTTCCACATTTGAATATATTTTAATGCCCCGAGCATTCACCCCCCCCCCCACTTCATGATACAAAAGAGAGCTAGAGATGTAGCCTTTCCCATGAATAATGAAGTAATTGACTGCCCTTATCCGTATGAAGCAGATGAAAGCCTCAAAGCTGAGCAAGATAAACCCGAAGTATGGGATCTATTGGGCCAACCATCTGGAAAATTTGACTACAAAGTCAAGTACAGTGCACCCTCCACAGCTCATGTCCCTCTAGAGGAAATAGTGCCCTTAGGATGAGGAGAATAATTTAATGAAGAAGATAGAATGATCGCGACTGTCCAGTCTCTAAACCTACAAGTCATGGGATCGACATCTGGTATGACTCTGATGAAAAAGTTAAAAAAGGCATAGATACCCAAGAACCCGATGACTCTGAAATCATTGTCTAGAATAATGGCAGTAATGTAAAAGCAACCAGTCAAGAGACACTATATAGCAAGAAGCAGATAGCTAAAAAGCCTCTACCCTCAGTTAATCACGTAACTCATAGCGGAAGAGTCTACCAACCTCCTGGAAAGGAAAGGGATATCTCCAAGGGGAAAGAAATGTCAAGTGATGTGGCTCCGACTAAGGAAGAAGATGATCAAGTTCTTAAGCAGCTTAAGAAAACTCAGGCATAAGCCAACATTTGGGATTTGCTCATGGCCTCTAAGAAGCACAGAGATGCTCTAGTCAGGGCTTTTGATGATGCAAAGATCACCATCGATGCTTTGCCTTGCGAAATGATAGCTTCTTTAATGAAATCCCCTACTAATGTCAAACGAAGATCTACCCCCTAAAGGAAGGGTCCATAACCATCCTCTGCTCATACATGCAATAGTCAGATCTAAGAAGACCTCATGTGTTATGGTGGATGACGGATCTGCCATCAATGTTTACCCCCTGAGGCTGTTACACAATTTCAGAATGAATGTTGAAGACCTAGAGGAATCTAATGTGATTATCCGAGCCTAATTAAAATCAATGCAGATTAGACTAACTTTAGGAATTTATATGCTTTCGATGAATGCATTTTTACATGATTTTCATTATGATAAGTGCCTACTATGTCAATTTAAATGGTTTTAAAATGAAAATTACATGTAATTAGAGGAATAAAATAGCAATTAATAAAGTAATTTTAAAAGAACATCAGACTAAAAGAAGTTAGTATTCCATATCCAGAATCTTCTTAGTGTGGTGCTAATTTTTTAGAGAATAGAGTTATCACCACTCATAAATTGTCCAGTTATTACCCTGGGTGGCAACTCCTCATCTTCACACCTCATTTTTGTGATAGCGGTTAATGTGTTCCTTAGAGTCCTGAACTCAAATAGTGTCGTGGTTGCCAAAAATTTGGATGCGCACTAAACCCTGCCATCTACAATTAGCATTTGAATTTTTTGATTTTAATATTTAAACTTTTTTATTCAATTTAATATTTTTTTTACAATCGTATCTCTATGAAGTTATACAAATTTAATGACTTATATATCTCATTTTAAGTTGTAAATTAACTTAATTATCCCTTTTTATTATTTTTCATTTTTATTTAAAAATTAATTTTTCATCACTTATTATATTATTTTTTAAAATATATAAATATTATTAAAATAAAATAAAATATAGAAAACTAAGCCATTATAATTTAAAATAAAAATAATATTTAATTCTTTAAAATTTAATTGAATAAGTAAAAATAAAAAATAAAATAAAATAAAATAAAAATAAAAAATCAATCTAATGTAAATTAACAAAATAATAAATAAAATAAAAATTTCAAATTTTATACAATTAATAAAAGACAATTTAAGCTAAATAAAATAAAATAAAAATAGAATTATACCTTACAAATAAAAAGATAAATTAAAAAATAATGTTTAATTTCAAAAAAGTTTAGTTTAATTGATGAAAAGTTAATTTTTTTAAAGATTGGGTGTAGGTGGTAGGGTTCAACGTGCGCCCAAGTGTTTGGCGATCATGATACTGTGTAGGCTCGAGGTCCACTGTGTGGAGTACAACCTGAGCTTGAAACCTAGATCGGAGTTGGGAGTGGGCTTTTAGAATGCTCCAGATAAAATTTGGAACACACTTTACAACAACTGTATCCCACGAAAGGCTCCAACAATGGTCTTCAGAGACTGGATCTGGAAACTGGTGTGGGCTTTTAGAATGCTCACCCAACTTTACGATTGGCCTCCATTTTGTGTTTCGTATTTTGTTATTTTTAATTAATTAATTAATTTCCATTAACATGCAAAGTTAAATTTCCTCCAAATAATTTTTAAATTTTACAATTAGATCTAAGTTTGTCAATTATTCCAGTTTCATGCAATTAAGTCCAACATCCATCACATCATGCATTCATAATTAAATTAATAGAATAAATAAATAAAATACACATGCAAATAAATGGAGGGAGGAGAAATGAGTACAAACCTTTAAATATGCAAAAAAATAAAATAAAATAATAACTCTAGAAATTAAAACAACAATTTCCAAATTCTTCACCACTATTCTGTCTAACAGAAAAAACAAATCTAAATTAGTTACAAAAATTAATCTACAAAAGAAAAGATAAAGTTAGTATCAAACAATAAATACAAATATGTGCAAGAAATATATTATAAAGAAAATAATTTATACTATATATAAAAGTATGAATAAAGGGAAAACTTTTTAGACAAAAATAGACATGTATCTTTTATATATTCACAAAAATAGTCTTAATTTGATTTTCAAAAGTTTTTAGAATTGATAAAAATAGTTTTAGTTTGTATTTTTAAAGTTTTAAATTTTATATTTTTAAATGGTATAGATTTAAATAAAAATAGAATAATTATATATTTATTATCAAATTTAAATAAATACCAAAATTATTAAATTAGTATAAGT
>CATIWM010547818.1:0-20133 GCA_949671775.1 Mallotus repandus | reverse complement strand
ATTGATCTTAATTAAGGTTGAATTGGTGATGAGAACCCTAGCTCTTTAAATTGATTGTTATTTGATTTTAATTTTTGAGTTTTAATTTGTTTTAATTTTAATTTACATTTAAAATATCTTCATTTAAAATATCTTTTTTTTTTCGTTGTTTAAACAAACAAACACAATTAGTATTACAATAGTCAATTTGCAATCTCTGTGGGATCGATATTTAATTACTACTTGTACGAATCCGTATACTTGCGGAAATACCATCAAAGGCAGTAGGACTAGAGGGTTTTTGATGAAGGTGTTCCAAGAGCATAGAATATAAGCCATTGTCATTCTGGTCGGTATGCAGCATTACCTTCGTGCTGATATCCTTAATCAGAAAAAAGTCAGGAAAAATTCAATTGAAACACCATTAGCATTTGTAAAAGTAGAAATCGATAATAAGTTAGAACAAGAGTAAGGAATACACAAGATGTTATCAAATTTAAAGATATTATCATGGGATCGATAAAGTAAAGAACCTGTGTGAGTTATGGGAAGAGATTTACCATTGCCAATTTTAACAACATCAGTACCCTGATAATCAGATTGAAGAGTAAGATTATCAATATCAAGGTCATGCGATGAGTAGCACCGAAGTGGCATAGAAAGCCGAGGGAGGGACTTGTTGCATAGAAAAATTAGTTACAGCGATATCGTTTTCCTTACAAAGGAGAA
This sequence comes from Mallotus repandus, assembly GCA_949671775.1. Lineage (NCBI taxonomy): Eukaryota > Viridiplantae > Streptophyta > Magnoliopsida > Malpighiales > Euphorbiaceae > Mallotus > Mallotus repandus. Next base: position 19,425 of record CATIWM010547818.1, on the reverse strand, counting down.
GACCATAGAGTTCATCATACATCATATCATCTTGTCGTTGTTGGACAGATCGAATAAAGGGTCGAAAAGAGGAGTCCAACCCGTTTTAAAAAAAGCTGAACTAGGTCTACCTTAGAGACAGGATTGCCTAAAGCTCAGAGTTGATCAAACATAGATTTGGCCTTTTGAGCATGCTGAGCAATGCCCTCTATAATATCTTTGCTTAATCTAAAAAAATGAGATTTAATGGTTCTTGCCTGTGATTTGGAGCCAGAGGAGTATGTGGTGGCGAGTTTATTCTAGGCGTCAAGAGCATTGGTGGTGTTGACAATTTGTGGGACAAACGCTTCAGAGAAGAATTCAATGATCCCACTCAGCACCAACTGATCCTACCTATACCATTGTAGGAATGCCAGATTCGATTGGTCATTCAAAGTGATAGAAGGTGCTGCTTTGGTGTCGTCAATATGTTCAACGAGATTGTAACTTCGTAATAGAGGGAGTAGTTGAGCTCTCCATATCAAATAATTAGAGGCATTAAGTTTGATGGGCAACTGGTGAGCGATGTTTGGCAAAGAAGCAATTGCAGGAGAAGAGCAGTTGGTGACTAGAACAACAGCTGTATCATTTGCTGAATTGGTAGCCATGAAGGTAACGAGAGGGAATGGTTGTTAGACGTTAATTCCGCTCTGATACCATGAAGATATTATATGAGTGAAAAATGAATTGTATTGTATTACATTCAGTAGAGTTTAACATTACATATATACATGCATGCTGTATGAAGCAATATTGATCAGTACAAGAAACGTGATTGAGTACAAGTGAAACACTATTGGATACACAATTTTGTTATATGGTTATCTATCCCTTATCAAGACTATTGGCCCAATAAGAGAGAAAAATGTTAGACTTTGCACTACCAAACTCATTTTACTCAAGACTTTCATCATTAGATTTTGCTCGTTGGCCAATCAAATCGTGTCAACAGATAGCTATGCTATGTGTTTTTTTTTTTTTTGGGAATACTATGCTACGTGGTTGTTGCGCCAAATTTTTTTTTTGTCCACACAAGTTTTTGTTTAGTATTTAATGGAATTGTGAATTTAATTTATTTGTTTGATCATGAATTATCATTTTCTTTGTTTTTTAAGAATTATCTTTTTAAATCAAAATTATTTTATCATTATGCTAAAGGCTTTATTTTTATTTTTTACTTATTTCTGTTCCATTGATTTCCGTAATTTTATGTTAGTAAAACTATTTGTGATTTTAATTTAGTTAATAAATTAATTTTCATTTCTCTGATGAGTATTGATTTTATTATAGATTAATTTAATGTTATAAGATGCAAGTATAAATTTAAGATTACTTTTATTTAGATTTTTTTTTTTTGTGATTATCTGTTAGTCAATTTTTATTATTTCCGTGGACTAACTTGTTTTTTTATTTTTTTTATAGAAAACTAATTGAAAATTTTAATTTCAAGATGATGAACCAAATAGTAGCAGTTTGGTGCTATTAATTTTAGTTTATTCTTATCCTTTTTATTTTTATGTGTGTGCCAAAAGACTGTAATAGTTTCTTCTTCTATATTTTTTTGCGTACGTTTTCATTTATTATTTTATTGCTTATAAATGAATGTATATAATGTGTGATGACTGTAGAGAATCATACCAAAATTACATACAAATAGACTAATGAATAATTTGGATTTAATTATAAAATTTGAAAATTATTTGAAAGAAATTACAATTTTACATATAAAAAATAAATGATTAAATAATTAAATATAATAAAAATGAAACACAATCAGTGACCAATTACAAAGTCGATTAGACATTCTAAAAGTTCATATCTAATTTTTGAACCCAGTCAAGTGAGGACGGTTGCTTCAGCTTTTCGTGGAATCCAATTACTGTAAAGTGCATCCCTAATTTCACCTGAATGATAACTTCATCTCTAATCTAAAATTTATAGCCCAAGATTTTATTTTATAATGGACTTGAAGTCCATTTCAATGTCGTAATCGTCAAACACTTAGATGTACACTAAATTTTGCTGCCTATAAATATATATTTTTAATCTTAAAATTATAGATTTAGGGGATTGTTTTCAATTAAGACTTTTAAAAATATTTATAGACTTTTTTTTAAGTGAATGAATTTTTTAGAGTTTATAGACTTTTAGAATAACTTTTATAGAATTTAATGACTTTTATAGACTTTATTTTGAAATACTTTTATAGGCTTTATTTTGAAAGACTTCTATAGAGTTTATGAATTTGTTAATAACTTTTATAAACTTTATTTTGAAAGACTTTTTATGACTTTTATTGATTTTAATATACATATTTTGACCTAATAAATTAATTTTATCATATAATAAAAATAAAATTTTTAAAATAATTATTTAAAAGTGGATATCTTTAATTAATTTTTTTTTTAAATAATCAAGATTTTTATTTTATTAATTTCAAATAGAAAAAAAAAATATATCAAAGATTTTTTTTGGCTAATAGATTTTTCCACAATCCCCCAAAAAATATTTACCTATCGTATATATAATAAAAAATATGATAAACAAAAATAAAAAAACATATAAAAAGGTGACAATTGAAATAGCAATATAGAACATCATATTTGAAAGTCATTCAAAGTCTTGAGATAGGATGAATGACTTTTTGTAGGTTGATATAAATAAAAAAAGTCATTAAAAGTCCACAAAATTTCATTGTCTATAAAAATTTATGACTTTTTGAATATAAAATTACTTTTATTAACTTTTTAAATGTCTTAATTAAATACCCCTTAACTTTTATAGATTTTTTTTAAAAATTTTAAAAGTTATTATTAAATATACCCTAACTTTTAAAAGGTCTTTAAAAGTTAGAATTGAATATTTGTCTTTAAAAATCCTAATTGAATACACCCACCTAATTAATTTTCATACATATTAAGAAAATATAGTTTTCTAACATTGGGAGAAGTGGGGATTCAAACGCCACCTCTTACAAGTATCATGTTCCATATCAAAATGGAAAATCATTCCATCTTAGGCGGACTGACATTAAGAAAATATAAATAAAATTATATAAATGTAATATTTTTAGCTAACAGTGAATTATCTAAATTATTTTTTTAAAATTAAATAATTTAGATAAAAATATATATTAAATAAAAGTTTTACTAAATTAGCAAAGGAAATTAAAGAATGCAAGCCAACATGAAATCTATTTTTTTAAAATGATATCTTAAATTTGAATTATGGTATATATAGTGATATTAAATTAATTATTAAAAATTTTATTACTTTGATATTTTTTTTAGATCATATGAAATTAGTTAGAGCGGATGAATTCTAAAATACTGTGGGGGTGAAAGGGAAAAAAAAAAGTTAAAGGCAAGGGCATAGAAACATCAAACTCAGGGGCCAACATATAATCTTGTTAATGGAAAGGGCGAATGCCTGATAAATTGATAATTTAGTGCCCAATGAGAAACGAGAAAAAGGAAATGGCGAAGAAGATCTAGCAATAAATCCTGGCACTGATCATTGATTTATCATTATAATGACATTTTAGCCAATCAGATTAACGTAAAAGATTAGGCACACCTCTTCCTCTTGTACCAAAAATTGGAGAGGTGGGGCTATAACTAAACCAATAGCAACAACATTAGGTGAAACCTTAAAGCAAATGGGTATATATACGGACAGAAATTATTAGTCTCACTACCAAAAATAAATAACTTGGAATTGGAAGGACTCAAGATCAACAAATATATATTGTTGTTTAGTATATAGTATTTTTATGATATTAAAACGTCATTAATTTAATTTTTTATCATTGTAAAGATACAATTTTTCTTTTAAGTCCAAAATATATGATTTTAAAAAATTACCAACTTTTATATATTTTCGGATGGTATTATTTTTAATAGTTAAGTTTATTTTTAAGTATTTTATATTGTATTAATAAAAAATGTTATGATATATATATATATATAACAAAATACAAATTTAACCATTAGAGATTCTAGAGTTATTTTATTTATTAAATACTCTGTTTTTACTTTGTTTTTATTATTATAGGATGAAGTGATGATTATAAATAAAATGAAATTTACTTTGTTAAAAATAAAGTAATCATAAAATAATAATTATTCCATAAACAAAATTACTGTTGATCTCCAAATGAAAAAAAAAAAAATTGATGGTTTCCAAACGTTGCGTCGTTTAAAATAACCAGGATAGCGGCTTTTGACGAGGCCTGGGGTTCCCTTGGTGAAAAGGCTGCTGATCTTCTTTATCTTTTCAGCATTTTCAGGCCTAATGGTCTCTACTTCTCCGCGTCGCAAAGCCAATACGTGGCCTATGGGTCAAAGTTGGCATGTGTCCATCCAATCCACCACTCGAGGTGCAATGAGTTGGTTGGTTAGCATAATTCTTTCAAACACCATGAGCGCCATTGGTTACATCTAGAACAAAAATAATCACAAACGATACATTCAAAAAGGTGAACTGAAACAACAGAGGCAGCCAACTCATTTTGAAAGAAAAACCTTGAAAGGAAAAAGGGTAGCAAGATTAGACACGGCAGCTTTTGAATATATATAAATATATATATGTATATAGAAAAAAGCTTCATATGCTAACGATAATACTAGCATTAGCCTAATTCCCCCTGAAATAAATTCTATCACGAGTCTCTTAAATGTTTAATTCTTTTATTTTAAGTTAAGATATTCAGCCATTTAAACTAATCATTAAAACTAAATTGATGGTAATATTAGCATACACGAAGATAGTGTGGGGGCATGTGTAATAAGTTATTTATAGCTTAGTTCCACTCAAAATTCTAAAACAAAGACGCGTCTCTTCTAAAGATGATAAGGGCAATTTTGGTTGCCGATTGTCTTGGCGTCTTCTTGAAGTGTCAAAATGATAAGGGTAGGGTGGTGAGACTTGAGAGGATTTGCCTCCCGAGGGCTCACGTCTCTTTATGCCAAACATTTGCATTCTATGGCCTACTGTACTGTACTATGGATGTGATGAGATATGCTAGCCAGCCAGCCATGTATATCCTAAGGAAAATTGTGTACCGTGATTTTTTTTCTTTTCCATTTTCACCCTCTCACATGTGATTAATTTTTGAAAATAAAACTAACAAGCTCTTGTAAACAAGTTACAATAAAACATCAAAGTTTGCACAATGAAATAATCTTCATCTTTTGCTTTTGTTTTAGTATGATGAATCGAATAACAAAATTTCTAATATTTGATAGAGTTTATTTTAATTAGTCAAATTTACATACCTTTTTTTGAGCAACTTTTATATATGGGTGGAGAGGGGAGTGGAAATTTGAACTCTCCACCTCTATATATGCTACATCCCACTATTTATTGTAGAATATTTTGCCCCTATATATTTTTAAAAATTTGCCAAACCTATAATCTCAAAGTATTTGAATTTAGATATTAATATCATGTATAGTAAAAAATAAATTTTTTTTATTTTTTATTTGAACCATTAGTATTAAAAATTTCTCAAAATCTAACTAATTTAGTTCAATTTAAACATAATTTTATATCATTTAAGTGAAAACAGATTCTTACCAGTTGATTGTAACGTTGTTGAAAACAAATCTCAAATTTTAAATTAAATAAAAATTAATTTTAAAATTTTTTTCCTTTTAAATCAAATAGTTATACCTAATAATTTTTTTTCAAAAAAATAACTTTTAAACTACTCTTTCACCAATTAATCTCAAATGAAATTTCAACAACATTAAACTTTATTTTTAAGTGAATATAATTCTAACATACAATCTCCATTTTCAATTAATAATAAAACCAAAACATTATCAATTTTTTATGTAAGAAATTTATAAATTGGCCACATCAAATGGATGAAAAAAGGGGCCATGTTTTGTTATATTTGGAAGGGCATTAAAATTGTAGTAGTAGTAGAAGAAAGTGGATAAATGGACAAAGACAAGAGAAGAAAGGAGAAGGTGAAAGAAAGAAAGAGAGCCGCAAGAATAATAAAGAAATACACACACACCCCACACAGAGTACGGAGACACGCAGACGCAGAGACAGAAAATTAGAAAAAGAAGGCTCAATTCATAAAAGCCAGTGGTTTTATTTATGCAAGTTGTTGTGTGGTTTTTTCAAAATTCAATTAACTCAACCCAATAAAAAAAAAAGTGCAATTTCAGATAGCCAGAAACCTCTGCTTAAATCAAAGCCATGCCTCTCAATTCAATTCCTCTTCTCTTCTTCTGCTCTCCTCTTTCTTCTAGCTTGTAAGTTGTAGCTATAGCTATTCGGGAGGCCTAATTATCAAGAAAAATAAAACGAAATTACTAGAATAATATAGATATTAATATTATAATGTAGTAATCAATCTCTTTTTCCAGTGCTTTTGCATAGACAAACACAGAGACATATATGGAAACACCAGCAACTGCAAAGACTCCAAGGAGAAGGAAGAAGAAGAGGATTTGATACCAATACAAGATTCCAACTCTTTTTTTTTCATTAGTTGACTTCAAAACGCTTTTCTTTTTCTGGGTTTAATCGGTTGATGGATTTTAGGCAGGCTAGATTATGGGTATATTTTTTCCTTGGTTTTTTATGATCATCGCAGGCTTCAACGGTGCGTTTTGTTGTTGTTATTGTTTTTTTTTTTTTTTCCTTCTTTAGTTGGTCATGCTTGTTTGTTCTTGGAATGAGAATTTTGCTTTGTTACTGCCGATATCATCTGTTAAAGTTTTTTTTTTTAATTATTTATTTGGTTATACATGGTTGCCCAGAAATTCGAGAATGAAAATGAAATCATAAGATAAAGATTTTTTTTTTTTAATAAAAATCATTAGATAAAGATGGGTCTTATACTATTTGCTTTTATTAATCTTTTTTGGTTTTTTTTAAGTAGGTTCAATTTTCAACTGAAAACCAGTTTCGATTAAATGCAGGTTTTAGTTTTATGTGGGTGATAATGTTGTTTAAATAAGTTCCACGTTTTTGTTTTCATAACTGAGTTTTTGGTGCCTGAATATCAGGTGCTTCAAGTTTGTTTGCTTTCTTCTTAATTTCCCTCTGAAGATTTCTACAAATATTTGAGATTGATAAATCAGTTTTCTTTTATCAGGCTAATTTCTGCAGTTTTGATTATGTAATCTGCTCATTTACAAGGGATCTACTGACCTACATTTGGTGTTTTCTTAATGTCATGTATCCATCATCGATCTTTCCGGGGGCTAATGTTTATTTTGACACTCTTTCAGGGTGATTCTATCTGGATATCTGCTGGAGTTGATTATACAAACTTTGATGTAAGAATTGTAGTTAAAGATATTTGTGTTTGGTTGATGGATTTTAGTGTTCCCTTCCGGTGAATTTCCAAGTTTATTATACCGAATGCTTGCTGCTGATAAAACTGGAATTGGAATTTGGAGGACTTCAATTTCATCGGTTCATTGCAAATATGATAGTGGGTAAGCAACGGGGAGCATAAGAGTAATAGCAATAAGCAGAAGATCCTCTTAACTTTTGGAAGACACCATATTAAACGCTAGGGATGGGTTTGCCTCAAGTATCCCCCAGTGGCATTGCTGAGGAAATGGCAGTGTCTTTGAGCACATTGGTAGCAAACCCACCCCGGATTGTTGGTGTAGGTAGTTGTGATTTGGGTGGGATGCAGGGAGGTAATGCTGGCAATAGAGTGCAGGTGGATTTGCCATGCTCATCTTTTGGAGATGTTCAAAGGAAAACCATTATGGAACATAAGAATGGCTGGTTAACTCATAGAACTGGTCAGAATTTTCAGGCACCTATTTCTAGGATCATAGGTTTTGAATCAAGAGGATTGAATTCTCCTGTTAACTTATTTAGTGAAAACCAATCTACATCCACTGTGATTAGTAGCTGCAGAGATGCAAGTGAGTCCACTGGGTCACTAGTCAGGAAGCGGTTGTTGTCTCCTTTGAGCGGAATGCTTCTTCCTGATAAATTTAATGGTGATTCCCTAGACATTGGTGACAATGTATATAAGAGTATTTTCTGGAGTGGCCAGGACAACTGTAAAGTTTCTGTTTCACAAGAGCATAAGAAAGCTCACATTGGCCATTCTAACTATTTTGAGTCTTCAAATTGGCGTCTAGAATGGAACAATGTACAGGATGATGACTATCGGACAAACTCTGTTTTCATGTCTGATGGTCCTTCACTTGACAGCAAAGAGCTGAAACCTCAGAATAATTTGGTGTCACCAACTGGAGCTAATTACTCTGGTCAGACAATGAAGGCAAGGTCCCAAACTGGGGCTATTGCAATACCTGAGAACAAGGTTGCATCATCCCCCTTGTCATTGTCTCCTCTTGGTCCAAAACTTCCTGAAAGAGTAAAATCTTCAGGATTGTCCTCCAGTGTCTCAAAAAAATTAAATGATGAATACTTGACCTTCAAGGACATAGAAAAATCATTAGATGGAACTTTCCCAGGCATTTTATCTTCCCAGAAGGATGAGGACTCGTGGATATTGCAGGAATCATCGCAGGATTTTGATAATTTGCAAAAAGAATTCAACGTTTTCACTCCAGAGATTACTGGTGGCATGCTGCAGCCATGGGATGAAGATTCAAACCCTACTCCTCCATGTGTCAAAGTGGGTAGAACTCTTAGTGGATTGCCTGTTAGAAGGTCCTTGGTTGGTTCATTTGAGGAGTCCTTGTTATCTGGTCGGCTGTTATCTGGTAAAGTTAGTCAGGTTAGCTCTCAAATCTTATGGTAGAAGATGGTTTTGATATCTTGATTCACTGTAGGATGACAGAACTGTGGATTTATTAATGTAAACTTTCTTTTAACTTCTTTGTTATTGTTTCTTATATTTAGAGAATCGATGGGTTCCTTGCTGTTCTTAATGTCACTGGAGGGAATTTTTCACCACAAACAAGGAAACTTCCATTTTCTGTAACTAGTGTGGATGGAGATAACTATTTGCTATACTATTCGACGATAGATCTAGCTGGGCAATTGCTGTCAAACAAATATACTGGCACAAAAATGAGGAGGAGCCTAAGCAATGATGATTCACATACTGAAAATGGCAGGCTTCGCGTTCCTGTGAAAGGGCGGATACAATTGGTAAATTATTTTCATTTCTCTAAATGTACATGCTGTTTAATTGCAACCCAAATTTTAGAAGGGAAGAGTGATATATTTTGTCAAGGTGAATTTGTACTCCATCAGTGGATGTTTGAGAAGTAAAGAAAATGAGTGAACAATAGTGGAGAGTGAAAGTCTAACTTGAGTTTCTTTTCTTAATGCCACCTCAATGATTTAGAGGCTAATATGTATATTTTTTGAATGTGGTGGTGAACTTTGATACCTAGATGATAACGGTTGTCCTATGCATTTTCATGTACAACTAATGATGCTTTAGTTTAGGCTCACTGACTTGCCAACTTGGTTTTTGGCAGGTTCTTAGTAATCCAGAAAAGACACCCATTCACACTTTCTTTTGCAACTATGATCTCAGTGACATGCCAGTTGGTACCAAGGTAAGTTAGGATGATAAATTTACATGTAATTAACAGTGGTTCTGGGTAACACTTAAAATTGTAGCTGGTACCTGGAATCACAACCATGAATCTGTATAGTTTCCGCTTTCAGTCAGACTGGATATTGGATATATTATAAGTTGTCCAATCTATGGCCTTTAAATTGTTTGGTACAGTTATGGCGGAGTCATTGGCTGCATAAATATATGGCCCTTAGTTTGACAATAATCAATAAAGCAGAGTTGACAATTAGCTCCTTTAATCTGAACATCAGTTTTAATTTTTTTATGTCTATTCTGTGTATTATTTTGTTTCCTTCTGTTCTTTGATTTATTGAGACTCTCATAGTGACGTCTTTATTTCACTTTTCTGCTGCTCTCATTTGTTCCTCAATAGACATTTCTGCGCCAAAAGACTACCTTATCCTCATCTGGACTGAACGGAAGGAGTAAGGATATTGACATAAAAAATGATGCCAAGCAATCTTCAATCCCAGACAGTAATCATCCTTTAACTGGTGGGAGGGAGGCCTCCAATTCAAATGGACTTAAGGCTGAACATATAATAGGATCCCTGAACGACGGTAATAAATGCATGAATATGGGCATGGAGGACAACAGCCCCCAAAATTCGTCCAATTTATATGTGTTAAAATCTGTACATAGTCCTTCAAGGGCCAATGAAAATACTTCTGGAGCTGGTGTTCTTCGCTATGCTCTTCATCTCCGCTTCGTGTGTCCTCCTCCCAAGAAATGTACAAGGTCAGTCCGGAGGTGCAAATCCGATCCTTCATCTGCACCGGCAGGAAGCAAAATGGACATGGAAGGGGATCGCCGTTTCTACCTGTATAGCAATATGAAGGTGGTGTTCCCACAGCGGCATTCAGACTCCGATGAGGGCAAGGTAAATTTGCATGCTCATGAGAATATATTACGTACTTATGACGAAATGCATGCTTCAATCTGTTTCCTGTTGAATCTGTCGTATGCATCTTACAATTTTCGAATGAAGATGAACATGATGTTCATTCGTGTAATGAACTACAGTAATAAGAAACAAAGAGAAGGATCAACAGATAACATCTTCAGATATTTACTTGTCGATGAGTTTACTCAAATACTGCATCTATTCGCGGTGATCCTGACTATTGAAACATTCTTTTTGGCATTGCAGCTACATGTAGAATATGATTATCCATCAGATCCAAAGTACTTCGACATTTAATAATAAGCTTTAGCTGATTATCCTCTCAAAAGTTGGTTATACAACTCTTGTACAGAATTGTGTACATACAATTTCTCATCATTTGGGGCTGCTAGCTAGCCCCCATTTTATTTGTGGTTTGTACATATTTTTTTTTTACTCATAATAATAAAATTAGATCATTTCATTTGATTCTTACCATTGTTCCCAGGGCCATTTGGCCTTTCATTTTTTTTATTACAGCTTCTGATGACGTCTAATCAGTAAAGACGGAAATAAAATAGGAACACAACGCAACTATTGTGGCAATGAAATCTAAGCAAATTTCGTTGGTTCTAAAGATTCAGGCCCAAAAGTTTATTGGGTCTAAAGAATTTCAGGCTAAGCCTAAAGTTATCCCAATTTTTGGGTGTAATGCCTTTTAAGTCAGGAGTTTTGTTCTGCATTGAATGAGGCTGACTCAAGACAATACAAGAAATTCAAAGTTCCCGGTTCAAGAGCCTACTGGTCGTTAGGGTTGATGATTACTCGCTGTTTTACCCTTTTTCACAGTGTGTCTGTGCATGGAAATCTTGTAGGTTTCTAAAAGCTATCAGTCACATCTAATCATAAATGGTAGTTAAGTGGTAAACCGTAAACGTATAAGAAAACTATTTATTTCAGAAGTTTTGTCGTCAATGTCTGAAACCTTTTAAAAGGAATGCAAGTAAGTTGGGGTAATTAAGGCTCTATGTTATCGTCTTCTTTATGTTTTGTCAGCTAATTTCATCAACTCTTCTTTATCATTAACTCCTACTTTCACATAGATTATTAAACGTACCAATCAAAACAAATAGCACTACTCTTTCTTTAAATAAAAACCTCATGAAAGTAACAGATTATGCTTATAATTAGTGCAGCCTATATATAGACTGTTTTGCAGTAGTGGGTCGTCAAGAAGAGAAGGTGCTTCGGCTTCCATTCGATATAAGCAACTTGAGTGGACCATGGAGTTGTACATATTTTTGTGAAAATAAAAAGATTGAGCAATTAATTTGTTTGCATTTGTGTGTACTCTTCAAACGTCATCCCTAAGGAATATGGAAACCATCAATACCATATAATCAAAGTCTTATGACAACCAGGAGTAAAAGTGATAATTCATTTCTAAGGGTATCCTCTATCATAATAGCATGTAGAATAAGATTTTTTTATGTTATGTATTTTTTTTTTTAAGGAAACAAGAACTTCATTACTGATTTATAACAACACATTACAAATAAAAGATGGAGGGGTAGAACTCCACTCCATAAAACCAACAGATTGTTGAAAAATAATAAAAAAAATTAAAAATGAATGTTATCCCGCATTGGTTAGAAGTGAAGGAAAGAGAGAATTAGTTGGTTATAAAAGAGACTCCTTCCCCTTTGTTAAGTGTGTCAATCACCACTTGTATTTGGTGTACCATTGAAAGTTATTAGCTATACTGGTAGAGAATTTAAAGGGAAATTCTCTTGGGTGTATACTTGAGTTTTTGGGTGTGAGAGAGAGTTAAATATTGTGTAGTGTGGTTGTAATAATTTTCCACATAGTAAATATTTTTCTCTTAGTTGTCTTTTGACAACGTCCATGATTTTTCTCTATTTTGGAGTTTTTCATGTTAAATTATTGTGTATTTCTCTGTCTTATTTTTCAAGTATTTTTATTCAAGTTGTGATCTAGTGTGGTGAAGGGATTTGTTGGATTGTAAGGGACTTATTTTCCCCAACACAAATGAACCTGAAGTTCTAGCCAACATATGAGCCATAGTGTTCGCTAATCTCCTAACAAAATGCACAACACAATTCTGACTCCTAAAAGAGATTTACAATCATCAATAACTAAACTAACCATATGATTATTTATGGCATAACCTTTAAGAGACTGCACTAGTTCTAGTGAATCAGCTTCAATCACAACCTCAGTTGTGGACTGTTGCTTAGCCCACTAAGTACCTCGCGAAGTCCCAACACCTCAGCAAGGAATGGATCTGCAGTACCAGAATGACTTCCATTGCCAGCTGCGTAGAAAGTACCCTTGTCATCACGTAAAACCCAGCCGAACCCAATCAAACTCACATCTGCAAACACGGCCCCATCGACATGACATTTAAGCCAACCTGATCAAGGTCTCGACCAATGAATGAGCCCTTTATCTTCATCGGGTAAACGATCCCATGTTCTAATATACTGGGAAGTTTGCCACTGGTAGAAAAATGAACTGGCCATGTTAATAATATGGACAACTGATTGACACTTGTTATTCCAGCAAACATCATTCCTATCACGCCAAAGTCCCCACAAAACTATCTCAGCCAGCAAGATTTTTTCCAACAACTCAGAATGAACCAGATTAGAAAACCAATCAAAAATAGAACTTCCAAAGTTGATAAGGTGTTGTAAATTAACCAAACGCCAATAACTCAAGGAAAAAGGATAGGAAATAAACACATGAAAGTCTGTCTCCATAACTGTTGAACACACTGGATAGAGAGGATCCACATCCACTCTTCGTTTAATCAGTTCATACTTCGTTGGAAGGCAACCACCACAAGCTCTCCAAAGCAAATTTTTAAGTTTCAAAGGGAGCTTCAAATCCCAGAGCCAACCCCAAACCCCTGAATTTGGAATGGAAATTGAACCAGTGGCATGACGACGCAAATAATGATACGCACTCTTAGCTGCGTAAACACCTTTCTTATCTAAGGACCACATGACAGTATCCTCAACAATCCGATTACTGAGAGGAATGCTGAGTATAAGAAGTTTATCTTTGTCGTTAAAGAGGTCCCCAATAACATCCTCATCCCAAGTAGCTGCATCAATTCTCATCAGATTATAAACAATGGCTGTCTCCATTCCCAGATTAAATGGATAGACTATGCGAGGGTTTGAGTCATCAGGTAACCAAGGCTCAGTCCAAATATTAATGCGATGACCACGCCCAACCCGCCATCTAACACCATCCCTTATTAGATGTTGAGAAGCAAGGATACTAGACCAAACAAAACTCGGGTTATTTTAAGTTGTAACACTTAAAAAGTAAAAATTAGGATAATAGCGAGCCTGAAAGAGGCGAGCCACGAGTGACTAGGGTTATGAAAATAGACGCCAACCATTCTTTCCTAGTATCGCAAGGTTAAAATCACGGTCCCAACTAAACCATTTAATTCCCCGAGAATCCTGTTGGTTACTTCCCCACAAGAATGCTATAACCATGCTCTCAATTTCAGAACAAAGATGTAAAGGAAGTAAATAGATACTCATAGCAAAAGTTGGGAGGGCTTGTGCTACCATTTTTATGAGAATCTCCTTGCCCGCCCTAGACAAAAAATGACTCTGCCAATGATGCAATCTAGACCATAATCTCTCTTTCAGAAACGAGAAGAACATCCGCTTGTTATTGCCCACACAAGGAGGAAGACCCAAATAAGAGCCATTACTATCCTTGACCACAACACGAAGAACTCTACATACCTCATCCTTCATATGCTCGAAAGTATTCTTGCTAAATTGAACAAAAGACTTAGTAAAATTCACCACGTGACCCGAAGCTTTTTCATACAAGTCAAGACACTCTTTAACTCTCTTAAAAGACTTAGTAAAATTGACCACCTGACCCGAAGTTTTTTCATACACGTCAAGACACTCTTTAACTCTCTTACTTTCCGTTGTAACAAAGATATTGTATTCTTAAAAGTGAAAGCAATTAGGATTTTAAGTAATTAAGATTTGGTTGATTTCCATTGGATATATATATATACACACATGTGTGTTGTGTATTTTTGACAATTATTTTCGGTATTTATTAAAAGATTTTCAACTAATTAGCATTGAATTAGGTGAACTCTAAAAGGAGAATAAAATCCTTCTAGCATTTATTTTTTTTATATATATAAGATTTGAATTTAAATTTTTAGTTAAAAAAATTAAATTTCTTACCGGTTTATATATTTATATACATATATATGATAAATTCCACCCAGATAATCCTCCAAGAAAAAAGAGTGATACCTTAAAAAAATGGTGATAAAGAAAGAAGAAAAAAGAGATGAGAGAGTGTTACGGTTGAACAAACAAAATGCATCACGTGTGCAGCTAAAAGAGTAATATAGTTACACAAGAAGATGAAGTTGAGATGATGCACATGAGATGTTAACGCAAAATAACCAACACTTTTGATTGATAATTGGACGTGTTCATGGCTTCATCCAAGAAATGAATGAAATGCCGTGTCGACTTCTAAATCATTTGTCCACTTCTTGCCAAGTTGCCATTTCCAATATTCTACGTACCAACTTCTTTCTTGAAAAGCTATTGACCAAAAAAAAAAAAAAACTTCTTTCTTGAAAAGCCGAAAATCTTTACCTTCATTTTTGGAAAATTTTACATAAAATTAGTTTATTTGCAAGAATACTATGAAAGCTTGTGAATCCATATATTATCAGGCCAGGAATTGGATGAGGTGAAAGTTTGAGTAGTAGAAGACACATTTAAGATGAAGTATATGGGATGATGGGTGAAAGTGGGATTTCAAGGGCTATAAGTTCAAGCATTGCACATGGTGGATTTTTTTCACTTCTTGTCCTTGTGTGTGTTTGTTCCTGGATGGCTCCAGAAAAATATTGTGTGTATTCAATGCAGTAACATATACACATATACATTGAATTAGGTTACCAAATGCTTATTGGTTAACTTCAGTAGGGTTAGATAGAGATACTCAAAACTATATTATATTTGTAAGAGCATCATTAAATGTGGGTTTAGCAAAGATAATTAACTATGAATCAGAAACAAAAGCAAAAAAAAAAATATATGTTGGAAACTGTTCTTGTAAGTTGTAAGGCTACCAGTGATTGATAAAAAATGATTATCATTTTATTATTTATATAAAAGTGATAATTAAATAAAATTTTATATTTTCTCTAAAATGACATTAAAAACAAATGGAGAGGGAGTAAATTGCAAATTTATTATGCTCATTTTCATTTCAGAATTCATGTCAGTATATGGTCCAATTTCAGCATTTGCAGATCTATGTATCTTAATTGAAGACTTTAGTGAGCTTAATTTTAACACTGAAAAACCACAAGGTCTCCATTTTACACTCCAAAAGTAGATGCCTTTATTCTTTTTTTTTTCCTTTTTCCTTAATGTAGAAAGCAAGGAATTGGACCACATGAAATTTATTTATTTATAGCTATGGAAGTGTGTTAATTTCTGAAATTTGCTGGATTCAATTAAATTGGTTGTTAAAATTTTTTTATTGTCTTTATGATTTTACTTAAATTAAATTAAATTAGTTAAAATTTCGTAAATTCATGATTTAGATAAAAAAAAAAGAAAAATTAGAAATAAAAATTAAAATGCTATATGGAAGTAATTAATTAATATGAATTAAATTTAAGTATCTTTTATTTTTTATAATTTTTTGAGATGTTAACTGATATTAAAATACCAATTAATATTAAAATCAACATTATTTTATTTTGCACCGCCGACGTTACTTATTTATTTATTTATTGTTATTTCTATCTGCGTGGGATTTGTTTCATCATTAACGTGGTTGTTGAGGAAATAAATTCCATTTTGTTATGATTTTGTTTTCATCTCATCAAAGAGCATCGGGGATGAAGAAGATTATAAAGGTAATTAAGTGAGTATTTGGTATAATTGTTTGCAGAAATTGTTAGTTTATTTTTTTTAACAATTACTCTAATACTGTTTAATTATTTAAATAAATAGTATTATATTAACATTTTATTAAAAGTTTATTTTATTTTAACATATTTATTTACTGAAATCATCTTGCATCATTTGCATTTGTATATACCTTAAACTCTATCTATCTAATAGTGTGCATTCGCATAAGCATTACATTTGCATATCATAATTACTATCAACAACAATTTAGTTAATAAGGTGTAAGAGTAAGTGTGTATTTTCATGAGCAGGTCAAATGAAAAAAGGTGAGATGGGTAGGATTCAAGCGGTTCACCTCTTTTTCTTATCTTGTGGTGTTGAGAATTAATTACTTTTCATGGGTGTTAAAAAAAAAAAGAGTGTGTGTCATCCTATAATAAAATGAGTTAAACAAGGTAATTAACGGATTACTTCATTCTTCATGTAACCTAGTCAATGGAAATGCAAAAGTTAAGCCTACTTCTAATACAAAAATTTTGATGAGTCAAACTACCAAATGGGCAGCATTATCACCAAGTAAAAAAACACTCAGAATCTGATATTATATATTGTTCTACTCTGGTGCAAGATTTGAACAAGAAATCTTATATTAAGTGTTGTTTATTAAGATCAAAAGCAAAAAGTAGAGAATTGATCAGGACCCATCTGCTTTTGCAGTTGAACAGCTCAATCACATCATATCAATGTTTTCCCCTTGAAAGATTCCTCACTTGTCTCTTCTATAAATACCTTCCCTTCTTCACGCTCTTTTTCTCTTCAACTCATCAACCCTTTTGCCCTCTGTCCTTGTTTACGTTTTTTCTTTTTTCCTTGTTATCTCTTTCTTTCATTTTCTAGTTAACTCTCTTTGAAAAGTTTTCAAGAAGAATGGAAGTTACTGAAGATAAGTACCCCACAAACTCTCCTTCGAAAACCCAAAAGGTTTTCATTGGTTCACAGATTTGCTTGAGACTTTTAACCATTGGAGCTACAATGGCTGCAGCTTGGGTCATGGTTACTGATAAGGAATCCATTACAATCGGTACTTTTGTAATGGATGCAAGATATAGCTACTCCTCTGCTTTCAAGTAAGTGCAAACAAAGATCAACCGTAATCTATAGACCCCCTTTTTGTTTTCTGATCATGATCTATATATGTAAAATAAAAAATTTCAGGTTCTTTGTTCTTGCGAACGTGATTGCAAGTTGCTGCTGTCTTCTTTCCTTGCTGTTCCTCTGCGTTCTTGGTCGTTACAGCTCAAATCCAGGCTATATTTACTTTTTGTTCCTCCATGATTTGGTAACCAAACCTGGGCTTTATTACTAGATTCGTATGCCATTTATAGCATATGCTCTTACCTTTTTCTTGATTCTTTGGGTTTTGGATATTAAATGTGACAGCTAGTGATGTCCTTGGTTCTTGCTGGATGTTCTGCTGCGACTGCAATAGGTTTCTTGGGAAAATATGGGAATGAACGTTCAGGTTGGATGCCAATTTGCGATCACTTTGGCAAATTCTGTAACAGAGGAACAACTTCTATGATGTTTTCATACTTGTCTGTGATTTCATTGCTGATCCTTACCATCACTTCTGCAAGCAAGTCCAGGCAAATTCAAGTGTAGTAGTTGAATTAGTGATGTGTGTAGGCTTATGTCTAGTCTAGTCAATAAATAAATGCAGAATAGATAAAAGAGAAGATAAATGGTAGCTGGAAGTGAAGTGAGTTTCTTTTGTAAAACCTGTAATGACTGCTTTGTTCGATATCAAAAAAAAAAAAAAAGTTCTCTTAACTTTTTCTTATCTTTATCTTTTTGTCAATTTCCTTTATTATAAGATTTTAAATTTGAATATTATGCATGAAAGATATAAGTCTTGGAATAATTTTATTTGTTATAGATTCCAATAAACTTAAATTTTAAATTAGTAAGAATTTTTATGACTGTCAAATGCTGAAAATATCAAAATCAAAAAATATATATTGTTTTGTTTTCATGTTGTTTCAATTTTTGCCTAAATTTAAATATGATTCATCCTAACGGTTGAAATAATAATTTTAAATTTTATCATTTGGTGCTGCTAAGTTATTAACGCTCAACCCTGATTTTGTTTGACGTTAGCAATTTTTTTTTTTTATCTGATATAATCCTTGATTATTTACTGGTGAAACAGAAACATGATAAAATAAAGGATTGCGGGATTCCTAGTGGGTCTCACGGCATTTATTGTAGCTCTGGATTTCCCGAGCGCATAAATGTAGGGATCTTTAGATAAATAGAATTTTTGTTTGGTTTAATTTTTAATTTTTTTATAAATTAGAATTGAACTGAAATTAATATATTTAGTTGGGTTTCAGTTTGATTATTCGATTAACCGATTAATATAAATAAATTTAAAAAAACCTAAAAGACAATGGCTCATGAGTGGCAAAATGATTATAGACACGTCTTTCTTGCTTGAACGTCTAAGTTTGAATCCCACATGAGGCATTATATAGGTTGTGGGGTTCGAACCACAACCTCTTTGAAAGATAAATAAACAACTTGTCATTTAGCCACTTTTGTTGTTATGACATATTTTAGTATTAAGATGTTATTAACAAAGTTTGGTTTTCGGTCGGTTCGATTAACCGACCAAAATTTAAAAATCTCTAAAAAAGAGAATCGAACCGACTCAATTTGGTTTGGTTTCAGTTTGGTCAGTTTTTGTTCACCCCTACCAAAAACCAAAAAAAATTTAAAAAAATATTGTTGGCTTGAAAAATTTTTAAAATATTTTTTCAAACTCTTTTCTTTCAAATATAGTCCACTCCTCTTGCCATTAGGGTTTTTTTTTCAGCATTTTTTTTCATTTTTACTGATTTTTTCAATTTTTTTACTTTATATTTTATTTTCAACATTTTATTTCAACAAATTTTTGCTTTATATTGTTTTCATTTATTTTGTTCTCAATATTTTTTTTACTATCTTCATCTATTTTT
>CATIWM010547748.1:0-10141 GCA_949671775.1 Mallotus repandus | reverse complement strand
TATATATATATAATATTAATTTGTTAATATTAATATAATTTATTTCATTAATACGTTTGGTAGTGGCATTAACATGCTTTTAAGTTAATAAGGACTTTCCTTTGTATCCAACTGAATCCTTATAGCAGCAGAAGAAGAAGAGTTCCGGCAAGAGAGGGTGGTAGTTCTTTCTAATTTTCGCAGGTAAACTTGTTCTGGCTCCTAGTTTTATTGGTTTAAATTATTTCCATAAGCAGCTCTCATATCTTTGTTAACCACCGCTTTGCATCACATTTTTCCCTAATCCACTCGATGGCTGCTCAAATTTAAAGAAAAAATTGTTGGTCTTTTCTTTTCTCTTTTTCCTTGCAAATTTAAAGGCAAAAGTAGCGTATACCTAGGTGTGATCTATGAATGACATATCTTTTTCATGTTACGCACTCAGCCAATACGACAATGCACTTCACCTGTTCGATGAAATTCGCTTCAGTCTTCACTACCACGTCGAACTAATGTTCAAAAAAAAAAGAAAAAAAAAAGAAAAGTTACAAACATGATTTCCTTTGAATGAGTTTTTCTTGATCAAAATCTTGCTTGATAATAGTATCAATTACATCATTTGGAATAGAGTAAATTACTATTTATCCTGTAATTTAATTTAATGTATTATTTTATTTTTAATATTTAAAAAATATTAATTCATCGATATTTATAAAATTATATATATATTAATTATTATAAATATCAGAAATAAATAAATAATTTTTTAAATACTTAGAATAAAACATTATATTAAGTCAAAATACAGTCAAATAGCAATTTACCCTACGGAATAAAGATGAGTAAGGAGCGTTGAGACAAAAGTTGCAAAAATAGCAGACTTAAGGGCATCAGAGAGACTGTGGTTAGAGCGGGAGTAGCAAGAGAATGTCTAGGTGGGAAGTGTGTAATTGTAAGGCTATGGCTGGAACGACAACGGTGATCGAGAATTGGGTCAGGATGGATGACGTGAAAGTGATCGGAGTGGGGTGGTGGAGAAATGGATAATAGTTTTTTTTTTTTTTTAATTTACATTAGCAAGTACGGGTAATGTTTCACCCCCTACAGTAGGTAAAAAAAACGACATAACGCGTGTCACAACAAAGTCGTTTTCTCCTCCTCTGCATCGCCCGCTCTCTCTTTCTTTATTTCAAGAAGAAGAAGAAAGAGAGAAGCAGCTCCTATCCTTTCCTCTTTTTCTTACAGATCGGTCTTTCTCGATCCACTGCGCGGGTAGGTACAGACAACAAAGCCAATTTCTCCTTGTTCCAACCGTCATCTTTCATTTCTCTCCTTTACATTGTTTGGTTCCAGAGAAAATTTTCCACCACTTGCGTACCTATGGAACTTGTGAAAATGAAACCAAATGACGCAGTGTTGGTGTATTTTTAAAAGAATAAAACAGCGTGGTTTAAGGGATTTCTTCAGAAACTAGTATCTCAGTCCAGTACGGAGTACCACACCTTTTTAGGCACACAAATCTTGATTCTTGCTGCTTACAGACTACAGTATAGTAGTAACGAGAAAGATGACAGTGTTATCACTTGTTTGTTGAGTTTTGTGATCATACGGTGTCATGTATCTTCCTCCTCAGTAGCATTGTTGAATGTGGTGCTTACTTAATTGAACTCACCCTCCTGCTGATTTGGAACTTTCCTTTGTTTTTTTTAGGCTTTGGGAGATGGATTCTTCAACATTGCTATTTAACCAGCTGAAGGTTGGTCACTTTTGAATGTTCAATCACTTAGAATTAAGTTTAATTTTTAGTGGATTGTTTATTATTGCATTTTTTTTTCCATCAACAGGCAGCGGAACCATTTTTCTTATTAGCAGGCCCCAATGTGATTGAATCTGAAGAACACATTTTCAAAATGGCCAAACACCTCAAGACCATCACAACTAAGTACCAATTTGATTAGGAAATTAAATTGATAATATATATATATATATATATATATTAGAATTCAATGTTAATATGTAAAACTAAATCTTATTTCAGGCTCGGGTTGCCGCTTGTTTTCAAGTCAAGTTTTGATAAAGCTAACAGAACATCTTCAAAGTCATTTCGTGGTCCTGGCATGATTGAAGGCTTGAAGGTTTGCCCTTCCTATCATTAGTATGTTATATGTAAATTAAATTTTCAATGCTAATTCTTAATTCTCAGAGTGAGAACAAAAGTATTTAAGAAGAATCACTAGATAAACTGGCCAGTGGTTGAAATAGTGCTGATTTAGCTTCAACTGTTTGAGTTATTTATTTATTTAATTATTTATTTTTGTGTAGTAGTGTGGTAGAGTCTAAGTTGTTGTTTTGGATGAATGGAATACTTGCACTAAATTGTTTGGTGTGAATTATTCTAGGTGATGTTACTTTGGCCTAATTTATTGTGTAAAGGACCACGCCAACCTATTATTTCTGTGTCTTAAGGTTTGGCCGTAGATACTTAATACAAATTGCTGAAATATTGATGCTATACCTAGGGAAGGTACATTGTAATTAAAGCTTTTCCTTCTGGTGAGTGCTTGAGATTGTTATTTGGAATTGTTTTTTGGAATGAGGAATATCAGCATATCTTTCCCATATTTATCATTGTTTGTTCACATTAAATAGCAAAACAAGATGTTCCAGAAGTCATGGAATTGTAATCTTCATTATTGGAGTTGACTAGGAAACTTCAATGTGATTTTCGTGCTGTTGACGTCATGTTTATGCTTTTGTGATGATAGTGCAAGAGTAAGACTGGGACGTTCATTTTCTACTTAATGGGTCCAAGTTGTGTGAAGCTTTAGAAATACAAAACGATTAAATTTTCCTTTTCCCTATATGTGGCAGATTCTTGAGAAGGTTAAAGTAGCATATGACATCCCTATTGTTACTGACGTGCATGAATCTAGTCAGGTAACTGCACATTTATTGAGTTCCTATTTTGTTTTGCTCATCTTGTCTATTTTCCTTACCTGTGATGGCTTTTTGTTGATCTGGAAAAAGACTTTTACACTGTTTATTTTACTTCATTTTCTATGCATTTCAACATTTGAATGTACTTTGGATTTCAAAATTTTATTAGCTAATTACAATTATTGGTTTTTGGCCAGTGTGAGCCGGTTGGTAGAGTTGCAGACATCATACAGATACCTGCATTTTTATGTCGGCAGGTGACATTGGTTCTGTCTATCTTGAAGTCCAGTGCCTCCATGATGAGGAATTAATTTTATTTTGAATTTGAGGTATTTGATTTATTATTCTCTTACCAAAACAACTGTCTTACTTTTCTGAACAGACGGATCTTCTAGTTGAAGCTGCCAACACTGGGAAAATTATCAATATTAAAAAAGGCCAGTTTTGTGCTCCTTCTGTAAGTATATTTTTGGAATTTTCTGAGATGTTTGGATGAGTTTGAAATATGTTGACAAATTATTATTGCTGATCTAATTCCTAATCATGAAATGTGAAGGTCATGATGAATTCTGCTGAGAAGGTTAGATTGGCTGGAAATTCAAATGTGATGGTTTGTGAGCGAGGAACTATGTTTGGCTACAGTAAGTTATAATGAATGGCTTGAATATTGTTTGGCACATGCTTTTGATAAGATGTGACTTCTTGGTTTTCTTTTGATACCGTATAATAGTGACCAGTGTGGAATAACTACTTCAACTTTCTTGCTGATTTGAACTTAAAACTTTTCTTTGGGTTGGTATGAGTAATGGAAAATTTTGGCAACTTAAGACTCTAGGACTTGTTGCCAAGAAATGGTGGTGAGATGGCAATCAGGCCCTAGGGAGTTATGGTTTAGCTACATAATTCTGGTTTCTGAGATTAGCTGCAAGGTGTTGTGAGAATGGCTCTCGAAAAGAGAGAGAGATAGAAATGGAGAGAAGAGGAATCTAGCTTTTGGCCTTCAAATGAAAGCACTAAACTATTTTATTCAGTATTCAATTGTCAGAGAAGAGATTGTAAGCCTTTGGTATACGTTTGCAACTTTAATAGTAATGAATCTATGCAGCTTAATCGAAGTAATTTTTATTAACCGATTAAAATCTCCTTACCTTATTATGACAACATTTTTGTGGACGGTAATCTCTTAATCTAAACAAGACCTGTACTAGTAACCTGCTAAAGGTTTGGTTGTGCCTTCTACAGTTTAGCATATTTTTAATAAACCATTGATACTACTTGCTGATTAGATTACGAGTTAAGACAACAATGTACCTGCGGGATAATGATGCAAAAGTTGAATGTTGAATAATTTTCTATTTAAATGCATACATTTTTTTTTTCTTCTGAAATTAAGGGCAAAACAAATAATCAAGGCTCCATAACTTTCAGAGTCCTATTTTCTTTGATAATTATGCTACGTTGAGATTAAAATAAAAAAACTCCTGTGTAGATGAGCATGAGAGAATTCATATCACCTTTGAACTCAGCATAAATTGACAAATCTAAGAAAAAGGGCAGCCTTGATGACCTTGTCAACCACCTGGTAATAAATGTGAAAAATGCACTGATTAGAAAAATCCTTATCTTCATCCACTTGATTACAAAAACAATTAAAGTTTGAGTTTGAGCATCTAAATTGTATAATCCCAATGCCTTTCATACAGCAATTTAGTGTAATTAAGCTAAAGGGAAAGAAAATGGAATCTTTTGTTGGCATATTTTATCCAATCTCTTAATGTGGGAAAATGGAACTTGATTATTTTGTTTCATGGAGCCTAAATATTTGTGAATTTGAAATAAGATTCTTTATCTTAGATTGGACAAAACAAAACAGAAAATGATGTAGATTCTCCTCATTAGCTTTGTCTTATTGTGGCTTATATTTGAGTTCTATTATCTAGTATGTTAGTATGTCCTTTCCCATATTAGACTGAATACAAAGTACCATGTTGAAATGGTCACAAAATTATCATCTTTATCATTATAATTGATAAGGAAATTTAAATTTGACAGCTGGTTATTTGACATCATGGTGACTTCATGCCTTCATATACGTCTACTGGTCTCTTCTTTTGTTACTTTCCAATACTCCCATTTTAACGATTTGAGCCCAGTGTATGTTAAGCATAAGTAAATCATTTTGTAACTATTTTTGCGTAATTTCTAGCATTTGGTTTATTGAATTTGAGAGTGAGATTTATGCACTCGAATTGTTTTTCTAATAGTTTGGTGAATTAACTTTTCATGAACCTTGCTGTTGAGGCTGAACCCACTGAACTAAATATGTTAGAATGAAAATGATTGATGAATCACTAATTGTGTTTTTCTCTTTTGGTTTGATTTCATCTTGCATATGGGTTTTGTTTTGCAGACGACTTGATCGTTGATCCACGTAATTTGGAGTGGCTGAGGGAAGCTGATTGTCCTGTTGTGAGTCAAATACACTTGTATTGTGATTCTGTATTATGTAATACCTAAAATCCATTTATAAAATTATAATCCTTAGCAACAAAAGTCAAAGTTCAAGTCTAGTTTGTACATTAGGCCATATAGGGGGGATAAGGAATTCCTTGGATATCTAAGAAGTAGAAAAATGGCGATAACTATTTATTTGAATATGATTATCTAGCTAGCTCCATACATCCCTAGTCCTACATGATAGTGTAATCAAGTCCTTAAATTTCATCACTTAACAGCACTGAGTATTAGTCTCCAATGCTTTGACCATTTCCTTCTTATGTCTTTGAGATATTTGCTCTTTGATTAAAAGAGAGCTGACCATATGTGATTGGATACATGTCAAAGAGGATAATTTTCTATGTCCATATCTTGGCTGGATCCTTATTGAATGAGATGCAGAAGAGCATGCCAAGGAAATATTAAGTAATTAGCTGAAAAGCAATCCTTCATCAAAAGAGAGAATTCATAAAGGCTTTGCATTTTGCCTATTATCAGTATGTAAATTCTTGATTGACAGGCTGAATAATTCTTTTGCTAATGAGTAAATTCTTGGAATGCCATCCCAACTTTTATCCTCAACTATCTGGGGACTAAGGCTTAGTTGAGTTGAGTTGTTCTCTGAGTATGCTTCATATTCTTCAGTATCGGTGCTATGACATGGGACCTAATTACATGATGTTTCAATACAGGTGGCCGATGTGACACATTCACTACAACAGCCTGCTGGTAGAAAGGTGAGGATTGTACATCACATCAGCATGATGTTGCATAGTGAAAAGTTTAGTGAAGTCATTGCCTTTTTGTTGGATCTTGCCTTCTTTTTTATTTATAATATTGTGTGTTTTCCTTTTTTTTTTTTTTTTTTGTAGATTTCCACAAGCTTAACTTTTATGTTTATTCCAACTCTCTTGAACCATTTTTTCTCGTCAAATGGATAAATTTATGTTATTCATGTAGTTGGATGGTGGAGGTGTTGCCAGCGGTGGACTTCGTGAGCTGATACCATGCATTGCAAGGACAGCAGTTGCTGTTGGGGTGGATGGAATTTTCATGGAGGTACAGTGAATATGTTTAAAGTGATAAATTTGTCATGGAGATGATGCCCACTATGTTGAGAGCAAGTAATTGAAATAGCCTGCTTTATACCTATTTAGTTTGTCAGTACCAAACTCACTGTTAAGGAGGAATATCAAATGTTTTGATATCCCATGTGATTTTTTTTTGAAGTATTTCAAGGGAAAAGGGTATTAGACTTTGAACTCCCAACCTCCAGTACTAAGGCTTCCATGCATATATATATTTTGCAGGCTTTCATTTTAGCATGAGTGTGATCCTAAGATTTCTTGTACTTGTGATTTCTAAAAGTTGCTTTTGGCTGCTTAGGTGCATGATGATCCTTTGAATGCCCCTGTAGATGGTCCAACACAGTGGGTGAGTTTTCTAATTGTTTTGCTTTTTATAAATTTCACCGGTGTTTTCTTTCGGTGCAGATTTTCTTCCACATACACTCAGTCATAAAAATTTTATAAACAATGCTTGGGTTTCTCAGTAGCTCATCATCTGATGGTATTTTTTGCTTTTTCATGATAACAGCCTCTACGCCATTTAGAGGAAATGCTAGAAGAGCTCATGGGGATAGCTGTAAGTTCGTAACCCTTGTTTAATGAATGCATATGTTCTAATTCCATTTAGTTCAGTTTTAGTAACGCTTCTTGATACTAATGCCACTTGTATTGCATGCTTGCATTCTAATTCATACTGGAGTAGATCTGGGTGTCAGATGAATATTAGTTTCATAGAAGTATCTATATGATCTATTTGCTTTGTTCTACTCTCTTAGTATCTCCTCCATTTTCTATCATTCTTGAAGTGTCTTTTTCTTGTTCCTTTCTATTCGTTTTATATCTCATTTTGCATGAGTCAATATTGGGAAATCTTTTTTTCTTTCAAATTGAATTAAACATAACATGTTCATTGGTTGCCATATTATGAAAAAAGGAGTTTGATCAGTTTAAGTTCCTGCTCATTTTACTGCCTTCTACTTCTGTTTTCTTCAGCATGACACTCGGTCCATTCCTTTCCATGATGTCATCTATTCAATACCTCCAAATATATATATGTTTATTTCATGGTGTCTGGGAGTGAAATTCATTAGATATGCTCAGTTTGTAATTGCCTGGTCCTTGCTATCTATTCTTAGATTTTATTTCTCTTAGCTTGTTCACTTGTCTTTCCTTATCTTTGGTCACTTTATACCTTAGTGGCTAGCTTTTGTCATGATCCTCGAGATGTAATAGCAGTGGTCTTATTTCTCTTTTTTCTTATTGGTCTTTTAATATTCCCTTCTTTATGCCCTATTTTGTTCCCAATTAATTGCCATTGGCAAAGTTCAGACATCAATCATCTGGTAAGCAAAATTAATTGAGCTATTGTTTCTGTGATATGCATTGTATTTTTGTGTGGCATTATCATTTCTGATTCAAAAATTCTACATTGACACGAACACTTATTTTTTTGAATTTTTAAAGAGGGTTAGCAAGGGGAAGAGGCCAATGGACATCGATCTAACACCATTTCATGGTTAGTAAAGCTTGAAGGCCTCTATCAAGGAGCAGCAATAAGTAACTAAATGATTGTAGGCATCTCTCTCCCTTACTATTTATTTTCAATTGTTTTCTCCTCTTGCTCTTTGGACAATATCTCTTGCTTTTATTTAAAAACCTAATCGAGATTCCGCACTTCGTGCATGTATCCTCAATTTATTTAATCAATAATAGTAGTGAAATTGAAGTGCCATTTGTTTGATCAAGAAAACTATACACACTAATTGTACTAAACGTCATACTAAAATAACTGTAGGTTCTTAAAGAAATAGATGGCAAGCAAAAAATACGTCAAAACATATGAAGTCGCATAAAAATATATTTAATTATCTTCCAAGTTCTCATTTGCAAAAGCAAGATGCATGAAGGACCATGAGACTGATTGAGGACTATAAGCTTTTAGCTCAGTATTGTTCCTATAAATGGCAGTTGGTAGTATATATTGCCACCATTACTTGGTTCCCAATATTTGAACCACCTGTCAAACCTAGGGGTGAGCATCAGTTAATAATCGAATTGAACCGAACTGACTTTTGGAAGAAACTCAAACCGAAATCGAACTGAGATTTGGGTGGAGTATACGGTTTGGTTCTTCGTTAACTTATATTATAATAAAAAATAGAAACACTCCAAGTATCGGCGGTGG
This sequence comes from Mallotus repandus, assembly GCA_949671775.1. NCBI lineage: Eukaryota > Viridiplantae > Streptophyta > Magnoliopsida > Malpighiales > Euphorbiaceae > Mallotus > Mallotus repandus. The sequence continues at coordinate 1,477 of CATIWM010547748.1, read as the reverse complement.
CTTGTTAGTTGTGCGTGGGTGGAAGTTGACAAACGAGAATCATTTTGAATTTTTTCTTCATCCTTGGGTGGAAATTGACAAATGAGAATCATTTGCCATCCTATCTGACTTATAACTAATATATATATATATTCAGTTTTTCTGTTGGTTTTGGCTCTACCCGACACCGGCATTTTTTAAATATTGCCGACCAAACCGAACCTAACTGTTCGGTTTGGTTATTCGGTTTTAGCCGAATTTTTCATACCTCTAGTGAAACTTATAAAACTTTCACAGTATGAAAAAAAAAAAAAAAAGGACCAAACAGAAGGTAGCTGCAGAAATATTATTCGAGTTTAGAGAATATGGTAGGTATCTTTCTTGGTTTTCATTAAAGTATTGCAAGATATCAATAAATGCAATGTTAAGAATATCATTTACAGTCAGTTGAACAATGCAAAATTTAGAATAAAATTTTCTTCTGTCAATTAAAAAAAAAATTTCTTCATTTGAATTTAAATGAATCACCCACATCTAAGACGTTGTCAATTGTTGATTGTTGAACTTTGTGTCGACCAACAAAATTGCCAATGAAATCACAAAAGGAGAACAACAATTAAAAGCATGAAGCATTGATACGATAATTAAAATCGATGGCATTGTAACAAAATCAATCTGTAATTTTAGTATGTTTCGTTCAATTCCACAAAAAAAAATTCATTTTATTTTTAAAACAAATTTTAAATAAAATTCATTTTCAATCAAATTTTTACTAACAAAGTGTATTTAGTTTAAGTGAATAATTTATAAAATTTATTTTATTATATTGTATTTAATATTAATTTAAAATTCAAGTTAATTTCTAATTTTAGTCAAAAATACCTTTTTAAATAGAAAGATATATTTGAAAATAAAAATAATGAAAGGTATTTTAGTTATTTTAAAAATAAAGACTTAAAAAGTTGTTAAATTCATTTGAAAATTCTAAGTGTATTATTAGAATTTGATATAATTATAATCAATTTCACAAATTTAAAAATTTGAAACTGTAAATGAATTCTACAACATATTTATTTAAACTAAACAATCATCATTTGGAATTGATGTTAAATTTATTTATACCAAACACACTTTTAACCTTGACAGATAACATGAATATGTTATACCTTTCATATTCAATCCTTTTCATATTTAATAACGATTAACAATTTTTTACTTAGAAATGTCAATAAGCAGGAATAGTCAGATAATTTTCACGATATTTATTAGGGGTGAGCTACAATCGAACTAAGAACTGATAATTTTGATGCAGTTCGATTTGTAATTTTTCAAAGTGGCCTTTGAGTTTATTGTGCATTTCTACCAAGTGACATTTAAACGCATGGAGAAAGACCAGGAATACAAACAGAGGCCTTCTAGAACTAAACTTTCTAAAATTCCTCCGAGTAAAAAATGTAAATGTTGGATGGATTGAAAAAATTTGTTTGGAGTAAAAATT
>CATIWM010547730.1:0-15049 GCA_949671775.1 Mallotus repandus | reverse complement strand
TACAAACTAAAACTTGATAATATTTTTGTTGAATCTTTGCTTACAATGAATAATAATATTGGACTTAAACGTAGCATAATAAATGAAAATTCTGCTTACTTGTGGCATAAAAGTTTGGGTCATATATCCAAAGAAAGGTTGAAAATATTAGTAAATAGTGAAATTCTTCCAAATCTAGATTTTATTGATCTCGGATTTCTGTGGATTGCATTAAGGGTAAGCAAACTAAACATTCTAAGAAAGGAGCCACAAGAAGCACTCAGCTTCTTGAAATTATACACACTGACATTTGTGGACCCTTTGACACTCGAACTATTAATGGAGTAACATATTTTATCATCTTTATTAATGATTTTTCATATTATGGTTATATCTATTTGCTTCTTGAAAAATTTCAATTAGTCAATGCTCTTGAGGCATACATAAAAGAGGTTAAAAGACAATTAGATAAAAAGGTGAAAATTGTAAGATTTGATAGAGGTGGTGAATATTATGGAAAATATGATGAGTCTGGACAGTGTCCTGGTCCATTTACAAAACTCCTAGAAAGTCATGGCATATATGCACAGTATATTATGCCAAGTATGCCTCAACAAAATGGTGTAGCAGAAAGGCATAATTGGACTTTGATGAATATGGTTAGGAGTATGATGAGTAACTCCTTTTTATCTAAATTATTATGGATGTATGCATTAAAATCGCTATATATTTATTAAATAGGGTTCCTAGTAAAGTAGTTCAAAAGACTCCTTTTGAATTGTGGACAGGAAGGAAACCTAGTTTACGGCACCTGCATGTTTGGGGTTGCCCAGCAGAAGCAAGAATTTATAATCCACATGAAAGAAAGTTAGATTCTCAAATTGTTAGTGGTTATTTTATTAGTTACCCAGAGAAATCTAAAGTGTATATATTTTAATGTCCAAAACATAGTTTGAGAATCGTTGAAACTGGAAATACAAGATTTATTGAGAATGGTGATGTTAGTAGGAATGATGAATAACAAAGTATGGAGATAAAGGAAATTAGTGTAAATGTTCCTTTATACATAAATGTTCCTTCATCCATTACTTTGCCGAATGTTGTTCCAAATGTTGAAGGACATAATGATAACACTGAACAACATTTGAATGAAGAACCATCCCATCAAGCAACTAACTCTTATATGACTAATGCAAATGAACCATAAGAAATAGTAGTAAGAAGATCTCAAAGAGAAAAGAGATAAGCTATTCTAAATGATTATGTGGTATATTTACAAGAGTCAAGTTTTGATATTAGAATTAATAAGGTTCTGATTTCATATTCATAAGCCATAAATATTGCTAAATTTGATAAATGGATTGATGCCATGAAAGATGAGTTGAAATCCATGAAGCGAAATAATGTCTGGGATCTTATTAAATTGCCTGAAAATTATAAAAAAGTCGGGTGTAAATAGGTCTTTTAGACAAAGCATGACTCAAAAGAAAATATTGAAAGATATAAAGCTAAACTTGTTGCTAAGGGTTATACTAAAAAATGTGGCATTAGTTATAGAGAGACATTTTCTCCAGTCTCAAAGAAAGATTCATTTAGAATAATTATGGCATTAGTAGCTCATTATGACATAGAGCTACATAAAATGAATGTAAAAGCAACCTTTTTGAATGGAGATTTAGAGGAGGAGGTTTACATGGATCAACCTAAAGGTTTTTCCATGGAAGGTGAAAGTCAAATGGTGTGTAAACTCAAGAAATCAATATATGGACTTAAATAAGCTTCCCAACAATGGTATATTAAGTTTAATACCGTTATTACATCTTGTGGTTTGTTGATCGATGTATATACCAAAAGATTAGTGAGAGTAAGTTTATATTTTTGGTTCTGTATGTTGATGATATCTTACTTGCTGCTAACGATTTAGGCATAATGCATGAGACTAAAGAATTTCTTGCCAAGAACTTTGAAATGAAAGATATCAGAGACGCATCCTATGTGATTGGAATTGAAATTTTTTATGATAGATCACGTGGATTATTAGGATTATCTTAGAAAGCCTAAATCAAAAAAGTTCTTGAAAAGTTTAACATGAATAACTGTTCACCTAGGGTTGTTCCCATACAGAAAGGTGAAAAATTTAGTCTTATGAAATGTTCAAAAAAATGATGTGGAATGAAAACAAATGGAATCAATTCCATATGCTTCTATTGTTGGAAGTTTGATGTACTTACAAACATGTACTAGACTGGACATCAGTTTCGCAGTTAGAATGTTAGGAAGGTATTAAAGTAATCCTGGAATTAATCATTAGAAAGTTGTAAAGAAAATGTTAAGGTACCTTCAGGGAACAAAGAATTATATGCTCACATATAAGAGATCCAATGAACTGAAGGTGATTGGATATTCAGATTTAGATTTTGTTGGATGCCTTGATGGTAGAAAGTCCACGTTCAGTAACCTGTTTCTATTAGCAAAAGCAGCAGTATCATGGAAAAGTGTAAAATAAACTATCATTGCTTTATCCACTATGGAGGCAGAGTTTGTGGCATGTTTTAAAGCCACAATTCATGCATATTATGGATATATAACTTTATTTCAAGACTTAGGGTTGTTGACACCTTTACCAAGCCACTAAAAGTTTATTGTGATAATTCCACAGCAATGTTCTTCTCTAAAAATGACAAACACTTGAAGGGTGCCAAACATATGGAATTAAAGTATTTTATTGTTAAAGAAGAGATTCAGAAACAAAGGGTGTCTATTCAGCACATTAGTACTGAACTTATGATTGGATATCATTTAGCGAAAGACCTACAGCCAAAATTATTTAAAGAACATGTTCTAAGGATGGGCTTTGGCTGTAATGATGATTAGGATGATTGATTATGTAATGACATTCTGAGCTCTATTATGTGTTTCTGATATGCATTATGGATTTCATGTTTCTTACATTTGTGTACACATAATTGATTTAAAAGTTAAACAGGAAAGTCATTATTTGACATTATCGTGGACCATTATGAAATTATGTTTTATATGTTTTTAATTATGGATATGATATGACAAATTATAAGTGTTATAGTATATGGAAAGGAGTGTTCAATGTAACAGAACATAGTCACCATAACTCACACTGAACAATTTTCATATTATATTATTATGATGAAATCATAAGGGATTAATTATTATGAACACAATAAGAGTTATATTAGTTTTAATCGGACTAAATGGGAGAATGTTATAAAAATAAGCCCATTAATATGGCCCAATTAAAATTAATTAAAGTGAAATACTAATGTTAAGTAAATTAGAATTGTGTGAATTAATCTCATACATTGATTTTAGGTTTACGTGATGGATGTACTAGATTAATTAATAATGTCTATAAATATGTATGTAAATTAGTCCTCTCTCTCCCCAATGAAAACACAACCCTAACTTCATCTATAGGCTGTGATTAAGAACTAAGGGACAAGAGAGAGAAACTGATTTCTCATCAATGACTTCAAGTGTTAATTCTCTTGTAAATCCAAGTAAGTTTTCTATCATATTTATTTTATTGTATCATGAAAATATTTAGTTTTAAAGATCCTTAGGGTTTATGTTTGTGATGTCTTATTATCAAGTAAAACTAACATCTCAATGTTCAGTATCAAAGGTGGAGCTTTGATTTAAGGGTTTTTTTATCGATAGTGAGAGTGGGAGTTATGGTTTCCTTGGGTTGTTGATCAATAGTGAGAATAGGAGTTATGGTTTCGTTTGGAAATTCTCCACATTTGGCGAGAGTCTTGCTTCTGTTTTCTAGTTCTTTATCAATGAGATAGGGAATTATGTTGTTTTTGGAAAGTTCTTGGTTGGCGAGAGGCAGTTCTTCTAGGTTAGTGAGAGTTTTAGGTTAACTAAAACGTCTAGTAGATGAGGATAAACAGTTGATTAAAGTAGGAAACTCTTCATTGAAGGAATCAGAGACGACCATTAGGGTTACTGCTGCTGTCATGTCCAGTGGTAGAGGAGGTAGAAGGAGGGGTTATGTAGATGATCAAGTTGAAGGTGGTATGGAAGAAGAATGTATCTACACACAAAATGAAAACAGATAATTAAGGACGATGTTCTTCTAAAATCTTGAAATTTCTGCCATTAATTGGCATTAAGGTTTTCTTTTCTTTTAAAAAAATTCAAGATTTAAAGTTTACTAAATTAGTTCAGGTTTGTTCATCATGTAGGAAGAAGTGAGTTGAATCCCTTCCCTTCCATACGTTGCTCCTGTCATGTCCGGTGGAGAAGGAGGAGAATGACGTGGAGGAAGGGCTTGTGTGGATGATCTTGTTAAAGGTGGCTAGGAAGAAGAATGCATCTAAACACAGAAAATAGATAATTAAACACAATGCCCATCTAAATTCTTGAAAGTGTCAACCATTAATTAGCATCCAAGTTTTCTTTTATTTAATTTTTTTTTCAAGATTTTGAGTTAATTAAATTACTCCAAGTCTGTTCGTCACGTAGGAAAAAGTGGGTCGAATCCCTTCTCTTCCATATGCTACTCCTGTCACGTCTGGTGGAAGAGGAGGAGAAAGAGAAGGAGAAGGATGTGGAGGGAGGGCTTGTGCGGATGATCTTGCTGAAGGTTGCCAAGAAGAAGAACGCATCTACCAATAGAGAAAACATATAATTAAACACAATGCCTATCTAAAATCTTGCAGTTTCCACCATTAATTAACATCAAAGTTTTCTTTCCTTTAAAACAAAAAATCAAGAGTTGGAGTTAATTAAATTATTTCATGTTTGTTCGTCATGGAGGTAGAAGTGGGTCGAATCTCTCCTCTTTCATGTGCAAACTGCAAAATGCACCACAAAGTCCATTAGTCACCATGCCTACACTCAAGATTAGCATTGTAATTATCAAACTCTGTTCTTGAAATTTTGGCATGTTAATGGCTGGAAATTATTAATAATACACAAAAAAGAAAGAACAAAAGCGTAAACATACATTTCCCTTTCTCTCCATTCTTCTCCAATGCTACTGACTCCAAATTTCAGCAATTTCTTTCACTAAGCCACACCTACTAAAAAATAGTATTTCTTGCTTATTTTTATACACATCTTAATCCTCCAATGATTAAATTATTCTCATAACTTTAGATTTCATCCAAACTGATCCTCATTGTTTATTTTGATTAATTGCTGCCAAAACATTACTCCAAGTTATAGCGACCGTTCAAACAATCAAATTAATTTAATTACTAGAAAATTAATTTAGGAAAAATATTTTAATTAACCTAGGATTTGATATAGCATAAATCAAACAATAGATATAATTTATAGTTTTTTTTTATAAAATACAAAATTCAAATAATCTGGAAATTCGACGATCCTAATTTAACTAGAAACAATCACAAAACCTAATCTAATTAATCAATATATTATTTCATCCCTAAAATAAGAAAATCTTAAGGTCATAAATTGATCAGAGGCTCTAAGTAAAATTGATTGGAGATAGAGAAAGGCACCTGGCATTTGGAGCCATAATAACATTGTCCAGTGATGAACAAGAATATAACAAAGAAGTTTTAAACGATGAACCACCATCAAAATTTGTTGTCAGACACCTAGAGATTGTACTACCTTTAGTAGAAATAGAACCAAGCAAATATCCATTCGCAACCAGCACACCTTTGTCGCCTACCTTCATAGGCAGCGTAGGATAAATCACAATCCTGGATGAAGAACAGGAAAATGACAGAGCTGGCGAATTCATCATCATCAAATAATCGATTGAAGACAATGGCAAGGAGAGCGGCGACCTTGCAAATGCAGGATCTGACGATTTCGCTAAGGTGGCCAACAGAGAAGAGAAGGCAAGATTATTTATATAGTCGTAGCAAAGTTATTTCATGAGCCTGGATGATGAACCGGTGACTCAGTGGTGCCGATTGCGATTAGGGATTTCCATATTTTTGCTTATATATATACACACAGAGTGAGACAAAGAAGAGAAGAGAATAGCGACAAAAATTTAAAATATTTTTGAATTTGATTTTGATAAATTAAATATCCCTCCAAAATTTTAATTTCTATCCATTTCCTGAATTTGAGGATTTTCTCAAAGAAGGAAGGCTAATTAGAAGGGCCCATATGCAGTTTCAAGCCCAGTGTCATTTGATAATGCAGTGCTTAGGGGGTGTAAGTTTGGGGGTGTAATAGAGCTACACAAAACTGAATTCTAACTAATTCAGATTTGGTTCATTTATAATCGAGTCAAATTTGTTATGTTATTTGGTATTTACGAGCTATTCACAAGTTTAAACGAATTTAAATTTTTTTTAAAAATATAAATTATAATAAAAATTATACATTAAAAATTAAAAATAAATTATTATATTTAATAAAAATTATAATTTTATTCTAATAATATATTTTTTAAAATATTTTTACAATAATAATTTATATATTATATATTTAAAATTAAATTATTAAACACAATTTATGAGTTTGTTCGCAAGTTTCATGAGTTGAACTTTGTATATTTTGAGCTCAATTTGTTTATTCATTAAGTTTCATGTTCCAATATACAAACTCAAATGAGCTTTTATCAAATTAAACATCAAACTGCTCACGAATAGTTCGGCTCGCGTACAATTCTAAGTATGATTGTGATATATATATATAGACACTAGTACATTAAATTTACAATTTAGCTAACTCACAAATTTATTTGAGTATCACGACTCGAATTTTCCATAATTTGAACTCAGTTTGTTCTTAGAACGAGTCTCAATATACAATGATTGAATGAGTATTAAACGATTTGAATTCAAGTAGTTCATTAACAGTTTTATAAACATATTAATGTTTCCCTTTGTTTAGTTATTTCTTTTTGTAATTTTTTGTAATAACTTTTTAAAGAAAAATAATAAAATAAATTTAGTGATCTCATAATTTTATTTACATATTATAATTTTTTAGTTTTAAGGTAATTAATTTTAATTTTTAATATAATTGATTTCAATTGTGTATATGTTTAGTGGAAGTATTAAGTGCTATTTCATCTTTTAATTATTGATATTTTATATTTAAAATGCTATACATATATATATATATATATATATATATATATATATAAGTAGTATGTGCGTACATGCTTGGGTGCATATTAACGAGAGAAAAAAGCTCTAAAAAAAATTACTATACATATTCTTGTTACAGATTATTACATTTTCATTTTATTACATTTGGATACATACCATATGCCACTATCATTGTAATGTAAATTAATATTAAGTCATTTCATCTTTGCAATTAATTTTTATTTTTTAAGACTGTAACGATATAAGTCATATCTTTACATAACCACATATTAAGCAATCTTTTGCATGATTGATAATGATATGTACTATAATAACTAAACAAAATCAGCAGCATTAGTAATTAAATAAGTTCATAAAAGAAATTAAAACTAGTATTAATAGCAACTTGTATATATATAGATAAGCTCCGTGAAAGCCCTATTTTCTAGAAGAAATGCTTGGGAAAACATTCAATCATTCTCCAGCTTATATATACACTTAAATTATACTCCCTACTTGATGCGGACGAATGGCCTTAAAATTCCTGGATGACTTTGACAAGAGGGGAGTGTACATGCAGTTTTTTTAGGATTCTAACTTTCAGTTTCGGATGAATGATGGAGTTCATAATATATCAAATCGAAATTGATTTAAAGACCTATATTTGTCACAGGGAATTTACCTGTAATAATCCAAGTTTTAGAACTAAATTCGACTGTTTAAGGCCTTAAATTTAGCTTTGAAGTTTTATATTCGTTTTAGTTTTTTTTTTTTTTTGCCCTTTTCTTTTATGGTTTCTTTTCTTGAACAATATTTATTTGTCATATTCGATATTTTGAGACAGTTTTGATGAATTTTAATAAAATTTTCTATTTTTTTTCCAATTGTCAGCATTTTTTTAAAAATCAACAAATTTTGATGCCTATTTTTTGACCTTCATTATGAATCAACAGAAAATAGCAGGTTGATTTTCGGTATTTATGCACGAATCAACGGAATTCAATAGTTATCTCTTTTAATTACAAGCTTCCACTATGTCACTACTAGTACTCAAATACAAATTTAGGAAAAAAATTTATAGCATGCAATGTTTTATTGATCTAATTGGGTGAAAAAGAAAATATATATGCATATTTCATAACAATCAATAAATACTGAGATCAACTGAAAAAGTTTGTTTTCATTTAAGCGATGTTTTATTTTTAGTCAAGATATATACAATCACATTAAATTAGTTGTTAAAAAACTTTTTACCATTCTTATAATTTTACCAGAATTGAATTATATTAGTCATTAGAGTTCATTATACTGTAGATATTGATAGTTTATACTAAAAATATTCTATAAGAAATATAATTATTGGAATCAAATAAAATAAAGTTAATTTATTATGCAACTCATGTATAACGTTTTATGTAGAATTATTAAAAAATAAATAAAACTTTAGCATCATTAATATTGTATCTTAATTTGATAAAAAATATATATAAAAACTGTAACATAATTATTCTTTCAAATCGAATCGCAAATCTAGTCATCTTTGTAATATGATGTTGAAATTGGATGGCCAAATCTGTTTGCAGGGCATCCTGGAATACGGCAATTGGTTTTTTTTTTTATTTAAACAATATTTTGGACTCATTACTATTTCTGCAGCTCCACATCTAGTCACAAGGCCACCTAAAGTTGACAATTTTTGCATTATATGTCTTCTTGCGGAATATATAATTAATCTAATCATAGAATAAAACTTTGTTTCTTTTCTGTCAAGAATTTGGATCTATATATAATATATTTGGCCTTCCACAATCAAGTGGGGTTAATGGAGAATTGGGAAATAGAAAACAAATTAATTTGCATATTTATTGGATACATGTATAGATATGTTAATATATATCAAGTAGGTAAATTTTGGCTTCAAGTATTTGAATTTTTATCACTTAGTTTGTTGGAGGTGTAAGTAAATTCCACATATAATACAAAATGAGTTTTAATATAAGTCAAGTTTTTTACATTATATAAATTTAAAATTAATATTAGTCAATTTTTTTATATTATATTAATTTTGTAACTTACTCTAAATGGTATCAGAATGTTTGGAAAAAGATAAAAATAATATTCTAAATTTTTTGTAACTTTAGGGCTAAATTGTAAAGATGAAAAGACTATAAAATTACAAGGGGCTCTAAAGATAAATTTGGAGGACAAAATTTGTTGCAGTACCTTCTAAAACAAAATTGAAGTTAGATTATAGAAAAGAGTTTTTCTACGATATTTGTATCTATATAAATGGATTTTGAATTGTTAGATTACTATTAATTTAATTACAGCCATTGATGTATTTTATAGGTATTAGTACATAAAAATAATCAATAGTTGTGATTAAATAAAATTAAATTAAGTGGTTCAAATTCTATTTATATAAATACAAATATTTGTATCATAGTAAGAGCCTATAGAAAAATAATAAATCAAAGTTTAATACCTTAATTGCAACAAGTGCAAATCGAGATGATGACTATTGCATTTTATTAAAAAAAATTAATTCAAAGAATTGGTTAATAAGTATTAAATTTTATTAAATTTCTGTTTATTTTATAGTAGAAAGTTTCGTATTTAAATATTCATGAGAATAATTTTTTTTAGTTCGGAAAAAAATACTAATGTGCAAAATGTTATTAATTGATACAGAAATTTTTTTTTTAATTATTACTTTAAATGTCTGATCGGTTAAAGTAAAAGTTTTACAATACAATTAATTGTATCGTATCGTTAAATTTAGGTGTGTAATATGGATTTTAGGAAGGAAAAACTAATAAAAAAAAATATTGTAGGCATGTCTATTTTATGTCCATAGAAATTTCTGTATATGCTGCACAGCGTTCACGCTAGAGAAGCAGCGCAAGTAGTACAAGTAAAAGTATAGCCCAAATCCACATTAACATCAGCGTTAATTTTGTCGTTGAACTAAATTATTATTTTTTTACCAGCTAATCTAGGCGGCTAAATCTCATGATTTAAAATAAAAGAATAGAATTAAAAGATCAAAGACTATTTTTAACCAAATGCCAATATTTTACCATCTAAGAAGCCAAGTAGGCTGAAATAAAATACCATGCAATTTTAAAAGCATGCAAAATATTTGTGTAAATATACATGGATCTTTTTGTTTGGAAAGTCAACAAAAATTTAAGCAAATAGGACAAGAAAATTATATGTATGAATTTTGTATTTACAATGGCAATATTGTTTATATTTTATTCTTAAAAAAAAAAAGAATTTGACCGTTGAAATCAGCTAATAATATGTTTCGAAATTGAGCCGTAATAAACGCAATTTGTTAAATTTTTTATGTCAATAATTTAGACTAAAAAGAAAAAGAAATGCGTTAGCTCAAGGCTTGGTAATTTGTATAAAAACATGCTATTGCCTTCTCATTTTCCATATGCATGCTAAGATTCTCACATGGCAAACACAGGGTTCTTCTCTATTTCCTTTTCCCATATATTCACTCTAATTATCATCTCCTTTCCACTGTTTTCGAGTGCCATCTCTTCCTGCAACGGCCCATGCAGCACCGAAAACGACTGTTCCGGCCAACTCATTTGCGTAAATGGCAAGTGCAACGATGACCCAGAAGTTGGAACCCACATTTGCCCTGGAGGAGGAGGAGGAGGAGGAGGAGGCAACAGCCCTACACCCCCTTCAAATGACGATTGCAAGCCCGATGGAACACTTAGATGCAGAGGAAGATCATACCCTAAGTACTCATGTTCCCCACCAGTTACTTCCTCAACACCAGCTACTCTAACAGTCAATGACTTCAGCGAAGGTGGCGATGGTGGAGGCCCATCGGAGTGTGATAATAAGTATCATTCGAATTCGGAGCATGTGGTGGCGCTGTCTACAGGTTGGTATGCTGGAGGGAGCAGGTGTGGAAAGATGGTAAGGATTAATGCAAGAAATGGAAGAAATGTATTAGCTAAAGTGGTTGATGAGTGTGACTCAAGGAACGGGTGCGATGATGAGCATGCGAGTCAGCCACCTTGCAAGAATAATATTGTTGATGGGTCCAGTGCAGTTTGGGAAGCTCTAGGATTGGATCAAGATTTGGGTGAAGTGGATGTTACTTGGTCCATGGCCTAGCTATATTTAGATGATTTGAAATTATTATATTTAAATGTTAGGAGGGCATAAGGATAAATCAGCTACCACTGTAACTCTCCTTTATCATTTCTATGTATTATATTAGAAAAAAAATAAGAATAAAATGGCAACCTGATAGGTTTGTTTAGCTATCTTTTGCATTCCTAGTTAGAGGAACCATATTATATGAATTGCTCATAAGTTATTAAATTGAACTTTAGATATATGCTTGGAAATTCTCTTTTTTTTTTTAAAATTTATTTGGGGAAATTCAACCATTAAATTGATACCAACAGTTAGTACTTCGGTGTTATAATTAATTTGTATATCAAACTTAATTTAACAGCACTTTATAAATAAGTTAAAATTTATTTATTTATTTACAAAAATAACTTTCGAGTAAAATTACGAACAAAAATAGTGAGAAAAATATTATTAATTTTATATTTAAGCTAATATAAAATAAAAAAAATTTAAAAATCTTTTCATAAAAAATAATTATTTTGTATTTCTTAAAAAATCAAATTTCAACATTATACACACATAATGAAAATAGTATATATATATATATATAGCAAAAGAGTTCTACTTTCTTCCTTGTAGCCACATTATTGGACCACATGACCAAAGGAAACGTAGTTTGTATAGCTAAGTGCTAATTAATGTGTAAGTAGAGAAATTTGACATGCATACGTTGCCTCCAGCCCATAATTGAAGCATTGAACCCATGCTGTTACATGATTGATTATAGGCAAAAAGCAAACTAGTATTCTGCATCTTCAAACACAAATTCATGTCATGCCTGATCATATATATATATATACATACAGCAAATGGTTCAATTTGATATTTTTGGCCTAATAATGAATGGTCTTACTTAAAACTTAATTGGGCTTTTCTTACACCTTAAACACACAAAGGAAAAGTTTAATGTCAATAAGCTGATTATTAAGAAAAGATTTGTAATGCTTAGCCCGCCTAAAATCGTGGAGTCAAAGCATTTATAAAAGTTATGGGTTTAATTTCTCGCTCATTGTGATCTCTCTTCAAAACATGTTCTAACATAAGGATAATGTTTTAAAAAATATATATTAGTAATTATAAAATTTAACAGTTTGTTTTTTTTTATTTATAAAATGAATTATTTTAATATCTCTACATACTAATAATGTGACTTATAAATATTTTTCAGCTAATTTACATTAAAAATTCGCATAGTAAAAAAAGTACTTGACTTAAGCTAGATTTTAAGTTCAAGTTTTGGTGTATATGCAGTTGTATTAATTAGTTGTTAGAAAAATTTTATAATTATTATGGTCTTGCACAGATTGAATCAAATTAATAAAAATTCAATAAATTCTACATATTGATAATTTAGAAAAAAAATACTTGATTAATTTTATTTTTAATAAGGTAAAATATGATTTAGAAATTAAGAGAATAAATTAATATCAGTTGTGAAATTTAGGGAATCACAAATATATTAATTACACATTATTTCATTAAAAAATCACACATTAATCATTAATTTTTGTTTTTTTGTTTCCACGTTTTTATTAATGTAATTTGTTAGTTTCATATTGTCAGCATAGGAAGAGAAAAACATGACCAGCCTAATTTAAGACAAGCCTTGAAGTCACATACAGTTTTAGTTCACTAAATACCAAATGTATCTATCAAAATTTTCAAATCAAATTGCATGAATAGGACCATTTGATGAGGTGTGATTGATCTCCAATTCATGCCCATACCCTCTTTGGCACTCCATAAATGCTTACCCTTATCGATCAACCTCTGCTCACCTCAAGCCTCACTGATTATACATCAAATCTTTTACAATCCATAGCCTAAAATGGAAACTACTGCTTTTTTCATTTCTCTTTCACTTCTCTTCGCTATCTTCTTCTTCGCTTCACCTTCAAATGCCATCTCCTCCTGCAATGGCCCATGTAGAACCCTAAATGATTGCGAGGGGCAACTCATTTGCATCAATGGCAAATGTAATGATGACCCAGATGTTGGCACCCATATATGCGGCGGAGGCAGTGACGACTGTAAGCCCACAGGCTCTTTAAAATGCAAAGGAAAATCTTACCCAACATATACATGTTCACCTCCTGTAACATCCTCTACAAGGTCTCAATTAACATTGAATGATTTTAGTGAAGGTGGTGATGGAGGTGCCCCATCGGAGTGTGATGAGAAGTACCACGACAAATCGGAGCGAGTGGTGGCGCTGTCAACTGGGTGGTATAATGGGGGATTGAGGTGTGGGAAGATGATCAAGATTAGGGCAAGTAATGGGAGGAGCACCACTGCTAAGGTTGTGGATGAATGTGACTCCATGCATGGATGTGATAGTGAGCATGCGGGCCTGCCTCCATGTGATTACAACACTGTTGATGGATCGGATGCTGTGTGGGAAGCTTTGCGTCTGGACAAGGACTTGGGCATTGTGGACATCAGTTGGTCTATGGCATAATAGAGATCATCATATAATTAATTAAGATTCTCATGTAATAAGTTTATAATAATTGGATCTTTGATCCCAATAAGAATTTATATTAATGATTATAGCTAGCTACAGAATAATTAGCATCTATAATGATGAAAATACAACTTTGGACCGATCAATGCTGAGTCACTATTTATGTGTAATTAGTCGTCAATCTGCGAGTTGCACGAACTATAATTAATACACATTTAAATAAATACATCCAAACATCAAATTAAAAAAATAATAATTAAAATAAAAATTTAAATATAATAAAAAATTATTATAACTATAAAAATATCAAATTGTCAAAATCATTCAATTTAATTTTTTACTTAATTTAAATTTTACATTGAATAAAAAAAATAATATATGCATAAAAATCTGAATTGTACCTTATACAAAAATTGTCAAAATGCTTACCCGATATTATCTCTATGGACAGTTCTTTAAATGCACATTATTTTTTTAATTAGCATATTATACATAGTGCTAACCCCTCAACATGATAAAAAAACATTCCTCAGACACATTATTTTTACATTAAAAAAATAAAATTCTAAATTAAAAGATAACAATGATCAACACTAAATATACAGCGAGTATCAAAAAAAATAAATAGATATATTATCATGTGTCATCGATTCACTCACTACTAAATCTAGTAAGAGCTAAAATTTTTACCTCCCTTTGACGTTCCTCCTTCCTTTTTCTCTTCTCCAACTTTGCACGGTCACGCTTAGTTAGCACAAAATCATATATCACCTCAGGCTTCTTTTTTGGAGCCTCCTCATTCATTTTTACATTCATTTTTAAGGGTGTTGTAAAGCTCCACACTGTTGATTTTGATTTTACTAAAACATGCTTTCCAAACCTTTCGCACAACTTGCTACAAATCTATCATAAAATTTCATAAATTATATCAATGATTTTCAATAGTCTTTATAAAGCCTAAAATTACATGAATTAAATTCAATTCTTACTCTATTTCGTTGACTTTACTGTAGGCTTGTAGCAACTGAAATTAGCATGTTAATATTATATAAGCTAAAAAGTAACGAATGCATAAGAAAAATGATTGATATTAGAGAAGTTTATTTTGGAAGAAATTATTTTTTATTGTATACATGTATACCGTAACATTAAAGTAATAGGACTACTTGATGATAATGTTAACAAAAAGATAAAAGTAGATTGGAATTCATTCTCCTCTCCAGTATTCAAATATTATGAAAATTATCATTTTCTTAATATTTTTTTGGTAAGGGAGTTCAACATTTAATATATATATATAAAGATAAAAAAATTATAGGGAGTTCAGCATTTGATATATATATATATATAAATAAGTTTATTTCAATATATA